>JAXRKP010002781.1:0-35677 GCA_037039925.1 Doris montereyensis
AGTAGTAGTCAAATAGAAATACAAACTTAGTCTAGCCATTGATACTAGGCTACAGTAGTAGTCAAATACAAATACAAACTTAGTCTAGCCATTGATACTAGGCTACAGTAGCAGTCAAATACAAATACAAACTTAGTCTAACCATTGATACTAGGCTACAGTAGTAGTCAAATACAACAATTCAAACTTAGTCTAGCCATTGATACTAGGCTATAGTAGTAGTCAAATACAAATACAAACTTAGTCTAGCCATTGATACTAGGCTACAGTAGTAGTCAAATACAAATACAAACTTAGTCTAGCCATTGACACTAGGCTACAGTAGCAGTCAAATACAACAATTCAAACTTAGTCTAGCCATTGATACTAGGCTACAGTAGTAGTCAAATACAACAATTCAAACTTAGTCTAGCCATTGATACTAGGCTACAGTAGTAGTCAAATACAAATACAAACTTAGTCTAGCCATTGATACTAGGCTACAGTAGTAGTCAAATACAAATACAAACTTAGTCTAGCCATTGATACTAGGCTACAGTAGCAGTCAAATACAACAATTCAAACTTAGTCTAGCCATTGATACTAGGCTACAGTAGTAGTCAAATACAACAATTCAAACTTAGTCTAGCCATTGATACTAGACTATAGTAGTAGTCAAATACAAATACAAACTTAGTCTAGCCATTGATACTAGGCTACAGTAGTAGTCAAATACAACATACAAACTTAGTCTAGCCATTGATACTAGGCTACAGTAGTAGTCAAATACAAATACAAACTTAGTCTAGCCATTGATACTAGGCTACAGTAGTAGTCAAATACAAATACAAACTTAGTCTAGCCATTGATACTAGGCTACAGTAGCAGTCAAATACAAATACAAACTTAGTCTAGCCATTGATACTAGGCTACAGTAGCAGTCAAATACAACTCAAACTTAGTCTAGCCATTGATACTAGGCTACAGTAGCAGTCAAATACGACAATTCAAACTTAGTCTAGCCATTGATACTAGGCTACAGTAGCAGTCAAAGACAACAACTCAAACTTAGTCTAGCCATTGATACTAGGCTACAGTAGCAGTCAAAGACAACAACTCAAACTTAGTCTAGCCATTGATACTAGGCTACAGTAGCAGTCAAAGACAACAACTCAAACTTAGTCTAGCCATTGATACTAGGCTATAGTAGTAGTCAAATACAACAATTCAAACTTAGTCTAGCCATTGATACTAGGCTACAGTAGTAGTCAAATACAAATACAAACTTAGTCTAGCCATTGATACTAGGCTACAGTAGCAGTCAAAAACAAATACAAACTTAGTCTAGCCATTGATACTAGGCTATAGTAGTAGTCAAATACAACAATTCAAACTTAGTCTAGCCATTGATACTAGGCTATAGTAGTAGTCAAATACAAATACAAACTTAGTCTAACCATTAATACTAGGCTACAGTAGCAGTCAAATACAAATACAAACGTGGTCTAGCCATTGATACTAGGCTATAGTAGTAGTCAAATACAACAATTCAAACTTAGTCTAGCCATTGATACCAGGCTATAGTAGTAGTCAAATACAAATACAAACTTAGTCTAGCCATTGATACTAGGCTACAGTAGTAGTCAAGTACAAATACAAACTTAGTCTAGCCATTGATACTAGGTACAGTAGCAGTCAAATACAAATACAAACTTAGTCTAGCCATTGATACTAGGCTACAGTAGCAGTCAAATACAAATACAAACTTAGTCTAACCATTGATAATAGGCTACAGTAGTAGTCAAAAGACAACAACTCAAACTTCTGTCTAGCCATTGATACTAGGCTAGAGTAGTAGTCAAATACAAATACAAACTTAGTCTAGCCATTGATATTAGGCTACAGTAGTAGTCAAAGACAAATACAAACTTAGTCTAGCCATTGATACTAGGCTACAGTAGTAGTCAAATACAAATACAAACTTAGTCTAGCCATTGATAATAGCCTACAAAGTAGGTCAAATACAACAATACAAACTTAGTCTAGCCATTGATACTAGGCTAGAGTAGTAGTCAAATACAACAATTCAAACTTAGTCTAGCCATTGATACTAGGCTAAAGTAGTAGTCAAATACAAATACAAACTTAGTCTAGCCATTGATACTAGGCTAGAGTAGTAGTCAAATACAACAATTCAAACTTAGTCTAGCTTCATTGATACTAGGCTACAGTAGTAGTCAAAGACAAATACAAACTTAGTCTAGCCATTGATATTAGGCTAAAGTAGTAGTCAAACACAACAACTCTAACTTAGTCTAGCCATTGATACTAGGCTACAGTAGCAGTCAAATACAAATACAAACTTAGTCTAGCCATTGATACTAGGCTAGAGTAGTAGTCAAATACAACAATTCAAACTTAGTCTAGCCATTGATACTAGGCTACAGTAGCAGTCAAATACAAATACAAACTTAGTCTAGCCATTGATAGGGTATAGTAGTAGTCAAAGACAACAACTCAAACTTAGTCTAGCCATTGATACTAGGTATAGTAGCAGTCAAATACAACAACTCTAACTTAGTCTAGCCATTGATACTAGGCTACAGCAGTAGTCAAATACAAGAACTCAAACTTAGTCTAGCCATTGATACTAGGGTATAGAAGTAGTCAAATACAACAACTCTAACTTAGTCTAGCCATTGATACTAGGCTACAGTAGCAGTCAAATACAACAATTCAAACTTAGTCTAGCCATTGATACAAGGCTATGTAGCAGTCAAATACAAATACAAACTTAGTCTAGCCATTGATACTAGGCTACAGTAGCAGTCAAATACAAATACAAACTTAGTCTAACCATTGATAATAGGCTACAGAAGTAGTCAAAGACAACAACTCAAACTTCTGTCTAGCCATTGATACTAGGCTAGAGTAGTAGTCAAATACAAATACAAACTTAGTCTAGCCATTGATACTAGGCTACAGTAGTAGTCAAATACAAATACAAACTTAGTCTAGCCATTGATACTAGCCTACAGTAGTAGTCAAATACAAATACAAACTTAGTCTAGCCATTGATACTAGGCTAGAGTAGTAGTCAAATACAAATACAAACTTAGTCTAGCCATTGATACTAGGCTAGAGTAGTAGTCAAAGACAACAACTCAAACTTAGTCTAGCCATTGATACTAGGCTACAGTAGTAGTCAAATACAAATACAAACTTAGTCTAGCCATTGATACTAGGCTATAATAGTAGTCAAATACAAATACAAACTTAGTCTAGCCATTGATACAAGGCTACAGTAGTAGTCAAATACAACAACTCAAACTTAGTCTAGCCATTGATACTAGGTATATATTAGTCAAATACAACTAACTCAAACTTAGTCTAGCCATTGATACTAGGCTATAGTATTAGTCAAAGACAACAACTCAAACTTAGTCTAGCCATTGATACTAGGCTATAGTAGTAGTCAAATACAACAATACAAACTTAGTCTAGCCATTGATACTAGGCTATAGTAGCAGTCAAATACAACAATTCAAACTTAGTCTAGCCATTGATACTAGGGTATAGTAGTAGTCAAATACAACAACTCTAACTTAGTCTAGTCATTGATACTAGGCTATAGTAGTAGTCAAATACAACAACTCAAACTTAGTCTAGCCATTGATACTGGCTACAGTAGCAGTCAAATACACCAATTCAAACTTAGTCTAGCCATTGAAACTAGGCTATAGTAGTAGTCAAAGACAACAACTCAAACTTAGTCTAGCCATTGATACTAGGCTACAGTAGTAGTCAAATACAACAACCCAAACTTAGTCTAGCCATTGATACTAGGCTACAGTAGTAGTCAAGGATAACAAATTCAAACTTAGTCTAGCCATTGATACTAGGCTACAGTAGCAGTCAAATACAAATTCAAACTTAGTCTAGCCATTGATACAAGGCTATAGTAGTAGTCAAATACAAATACAAACTTAGTCTAGCCATTGATACAAGGCTACAGTAGTAGTCAAATACAAATACAAACTTAGTCTAGCCATTGATACTAGGCTACAGTAGTAGTCAAAGACAAATACAAACTTAGTCTAGCCATTGATACAAGGCTACAGTAGTAGTCAAATACAAATACAAACTTAGTCTAGCCATTGATACTAGGCTACAGTAGTAGTCAAATACAAATACAAACTTAGTCTAGCCATTGATACTAGGCTACAGTAGTAGTCAAATACAAATACAAACTTAGTCTAGCCATTGATACTAGGCTACAGTAGTAGTCAAAACAACAACTCAAACTTAGTCTAGCCATTGATACTAGGCTACAGTAGTAGTCAAATACAAATATTCATTGTAGTTTTTTTTGGATTCAAAGTCTAGCCATTGATACTAGGCTATAGTATAGTTTTTTACAAATTTAAACTTTTAGTCTAGTGTTTGATATTTCTACTAAAGTAGTAGTCAAAACATCAAGCCATTGATCAAAACAAACTTAGTCTAGCCATTGATACTAGGTATTTAATAGTCAAAATAAATACAAACTTAGTCTAAACATTGATACAAGGCTATAGTAGTAGTCAAAGACAAATACAAAATTAGTCTAGAAATATGCAAATAAAGGGCAAACAGCAATACAGTAGCCAGAGGAAAATAGTCAAATACATGGCAAATTAGTCTAGCCATTGAGAATTAGGCTACAGTATTAAGTCAAATACAAAACAAACTTAGTATAGCTATTGATTGGCTATAGTAGTAGTCATACAAATCCAGAACTTAGTCTAGCCATTGATACCTAGGCTACAGTAGATCCAGTCAAATACAGAAACAACGTGTTCAAACTTAGTCTAGCCATTGATACTAGGCTACAGTAGTAGTCTTGCCAATACAAACTTAGTCTAGCCATTGATACTAGGTTATAGTAGTTAGTCAAATACAAATACAAACTTAGTCTCGCTGTTGATTCTTAGTAGTAACGCAATACTCAATAATGAAATCAAAGTCCCTACAAAACAAACTTAGTCTAGCCATTGATACTAACACGAGCTTTAAAAGTAGCAGATCTGGCTGTGTAATATGCAAACTTAGTCTTCCATTGATTTTGAAGATCTGGACGTAGTTTTATCACAAGTGAAACTTAGTCTTGATCATGTGATACTGTTACCAAAGTTGGTTTTCAATACAAACTGAGTTTAGTCTAGCCATTGTGCGAGAGCTATAGTAGTTGTCAAATTCGATACAAACTTAGTCTTTGATATTGTGTGTAGTCAAATTCGATCTAACGTTAGTGATAGTGTTGATTAGGCTATAGTAGTAGTCAAATACAAATACAAACTTAGTCTAGCCATTGATATTAGGCTACATAGTAGTCAAATACAAATACAAACTTAGTCTAGGGGCCATTGATACTAGGCTACAGTGAATCAAATGGACAAATACAAACTTACTCTAGCCATTGAGTCCTATTGCTACAGTAGTTAGTTGAATACAAATACAAACTTATTCTAGCCATTGATCTAAATCCGTAGTAGTCAGATACAAATACAAAGCGATGTCTAGCCATTGATACTACGCTATGAGTAGTAGTCAAATACACCAATTCAAACTTAGTTAAGCCATTGATACTAGGCTGTAGTAGTAGTCAAATACAAATACAAACTTAGTCTAGCCATTGATATTTTCAGTAAAGTCCATGTACAAATAAAACTTGTCTAGCATTGATACTCTTAGTAGTAGTCAAATACACTTTTCAAACTTAGTCTAGCCATTGATCGACACACACCCACTAGGCCATCTAGTCAAAGTCAAATCGTTGTTAGCTAGGCGTTGCTAGATGTAGTAGTCAAATACAAAACAAACTTAGTCTAGCCATTGATACTAGGCTACAGTAGTAGTCAAATACAAATTCAAACTTAGTCTAGCCATTGATACTAGGCTGAGTAGTCAAGATCAAATGTAAAATACAAAATTAGTCTAGCCTATTGATACTAGGTTATAGTAGTAGTCAAATACAAATACAAACTTAGTCTAGCCATTGATACTAGGCTACAGTAGTAGTCAAATACAAAACTCAAACTCCAGCCATTGATACTAGGCTACATTAGTCAAATACAACAATTCAAACTTAGTCTAGCCATTGATACTAGGCTCAAGTAACAAATACAAATACAAACTTAGTCTAGCCATTGATACTAGGCTACAGTAGTAGTCAAATACAAATACAAACTTAGTCTAGCCATTGATAACTTAGTCTAGCCAAAATTCTAGATTGATACTAGGCTATAGTAGTAGTCAAATACAAATACAAACTTAGTCTAGCCATTGATACTAGGCTACAGTAGTAGTCAAATACAAATTCAAACTTAGTCTAGCCATTGATACTAGGCTACAGTAGTAGTCAAAGACAAATACAAACTTAGTCTAGCCATTGATACTAGGCTACAGTAGTAGTCAAATACAAATACAAACTTAGTCTAGCCATTGATACTAGGCTACAGTAGTAGTCAAAGACAAATACAAACTTAGTCTAGCAGTAGTAGTCAAATACAAATACAAACTTAGTCTAGCCATTGATACTAGGCTATAGTAGTAGTCAAATACAAATACAAACTTAGTCTAGCCATTGATACTAGGCTACAGTAGTAGTCAAATACAAATACAAACTTAGTCTAGCCATTGATACTAGGCTACAGTAGCAGTCAAATACAAATACAAACTTAGTCTAGCCATTGATACTAGGCTACAGTAGTAGTCAAATACAAATACAAACTTAGTCTAGCCATTGATACTAGGCTATAGTAGTAGTCAAATACAAATACAAACTTAGTCTAGCCATTGATACTAGGCTACAGTAGTAGTCAAATACAAATACAAACTTAGTCTAGCCATTGATACTAGGCTACAGTAGTAGTCAAATACAAATACAAACTTAGTCTAGCCATTGATACTAGGCTACAGTAGTAGTCAAATACAAATACAAACTTAGTCTAGCCATTGATACCATTACAAATACAAACTTAGTCTAGCCATTGATACTAGGCTATAGTAGTAGTCAAATACAAATACAAACTTAGTCTAGCCATTGATACTAGGCTACAGTAGTAGTCAAATACAACAAATACAAACTTAGTCTAGCCATTGATACTAGGCTACAGTAGTAGTCAAATACAAATACAAACTTAGTCTAGCCATTGATACTAGGCTACAGTAGTAGTCAAATACAACTCAAACTTAGTCTAGCCATTGATACTAGGCTACAGTAGTAGTCAAATACAAATACAAACTTAGTCTAGCCATTGATACTAGGCTATAGTAGTAGTCAAAGACAAATACAAACTTAGTCTAGCCATTGATACTAGGCTACAGTAGTAGTCAAATACAACAACTCAAACTTAGTCTAGCCATTGATACTAGGCTACAGTAGTAGTCAAAGACAAATACAAACTTAGTCTAGCCATTGATACTAGGCTACAGTAGTAGTCAAATACAAATACAAACTTAGTCTAGCCATTGATACTAGGCTATAGTAGTAGTCAAAGACAAATACAAACTTAGTCTATTGATCTAGGCTATTGATACAAACTAGGCATTATACTAGGCTACAGTAGTAGTCAAAGACAAATACAAACTTAGTCTAGCCATTGATACTAGGCTATAGTAGTAGTCAAATACAAATACAAACTTAGTCTAGCCATTGATACTAGGCTACAGTAGTAGTCAAATACAAATACAAACTTAGTCTAGCCATTGATACTAGGCTACAGTAGTAGTCAAATACAAATACAAACTTAGTCTAGCCATTGATACTAGGCTACAGTAGCAGTCAAATACAAGAACAAACTTAGTCTAGCCATTGATAAGGCTACAAACAAATACAACAAGTCAAACTTAGCCATTGATACTAGGCTACAGTAGTAGTCAAATACAAATACAAACTTAGTCTAGCCATTGATACTAGGCTACAGTAGTAGTCAAATACAAATACAAACTTAGTCTAGCCATTGATACTAGGCTACAGTAGTAGTCAAATACAAATACAAACTTAGTCTAGCCATTGATACTAGGCTACAGTAGTAGTCAAATACAAATACAAACTTAGTCTAGCCATTGATACTAGGCTACAGTAGTAGTCAAATACAACAACAAACTTAGTCTAGCCATTGATACTAGGCTACAGTAGTAGTCAAATACAAATACAAACTTAGTCAAAGGCTACAGTAAGTCAATACAACAACTCAAACTTAGTCTAGCCATTGATACTAGGCTACAGTAGTAGTCAAATACAAATACAAACTTAGTCTAGCCATTGATACTAGGTACAGTAGTAGTCAAATACAAATACAAACTTAGTCTAGCCATTGATAGTAGTCTAAAGTAGTAGTCAAATACAAATACAAACTTAGTCTAGCCATTGATACTAGGCTACAGTAGCAGTCAAATACAAATACAAACTTAGTCTAGCCATTGATACTAGGCTACAGTAGTAGTCAAATACAAATACAAACTTAGTCTAGCCATTGATACTAGGCTACAGTAGTAGTCAAATACAAAATACAAACTTAGTCTAGCCATTGATACTAGGCTACAGTAGTAGTCAAATACAAATACAAACTTAGTCTAGCCATTGATACTAGGCTACAGTAGTAGTCAAATACAAAATACAAACTTAGTCTAGCCATTGATACTAGGCTACAGTAGTAGTCAAATACAAATACAAACTTAGTCTAGCCATTGATACTAGGCTACAGTAGTAGTCAAATACAAATACAAACTTAGTCTAGCCATTGATACTAGGCTATAGTAGTAGTCAAATACAAATACAAACTTAGTCTAGCCATTGATACTAGGCTACAGTAGTAGTCAAATACAAATACAAACTTAGTCTAGCCATTGATACTAGGCTACAGTAGTAGTCAAATACAAATACAAACTTAGTCTAGCCATTGATACTAGGCTATAGTAGTAGTCAAATACAAATACAAACTTAGTCTAGCCATTGATACTAGGCTACAGTAGTAGTCAAATACAAATACAAACTTAGTCTAGCCATTGATACTAGGCTACAGTAGTAGTCAAATACAACAATTCAAACTTAGTCTAGCCATTGATACTAGGCTACAGTAGTAGTCAAATACAAATACAAACTTAGTCTAGCCATTGATACTAGGCTACAGTAGTAGTCAAATACAAATTCAAACTTAGTCTAGCCATTGATACTAGGCTACAGTAGTAGTCAAATACAAATACAAACTTAGTCTAGCCATTGATACTAGGCTACAGTAGTAGTCAAATACAAATACAAACTTAGTCTAGCCATTGATACTAGGCTACAGTAGTAGTCAAATACAAATACAAACTTAGTCTAGCCATTGATACTAGGCTACAGTAGTAGTCAAATAGAACAACTCAAACTTAGTCTAGCCATTGATACTAGGCTACAGTAGTAGTCAAATACAACAACAAACTTAGTCTAGCCATTGACTTAGCTAAAGTAGTAGTCAAATACAACAACAAACTTAGTCTAGCCATTGATACTAGGCTAGTAGCAGTCAAAACAACAACTCAAACTTAGTCTAGCCATTGATACTAGGCTACAGTAGCAGTCAAATACAACAATACAAACTTAGTCTAGCCATTGATACTAGGCTACAGTAGTAGTCAAATACAAATACAAACTTAGTCTAGCCATTGATACTAGGCTACAGTAGTAGTCAAATACAAATACAAACTTAGTCTAGCCATTGATACTAGGCTACAGTAGCAGTCAAAGACAAATACAAACTTAGTCTAGCTATTGATACTAGGCTATAGTAGTAGTCAAATACAAATACAAACTTAGTCTAGCCATTGATAGGCTATAGTAGTAGTCAAATACAAATACAAACTTAGTCTAGCCATTGATACTAGTAGTAGTCAAATACAAATACAAACTTAGTCTAGCCATTGATACTAGGCTACAGTAGTAGTCAAATACAAATACAAACTTAGTCTAGCCATTGATACTAGGCTACAGTAGTAGTCAAATACAAATACAAACTTAGTCTAGCCATTGATACTAGGCTACAGTAGCAGTCAAATACAAATACAAACTTAGTCTAGCCATTGATACTAGGCTATAGTAGTAGTCAAATACAAATACAAACTTAGTCTAGCCATTGATACTAGGCTACAGTAGTAGTCAAATACAAATACAAACTTAGTCTAGCCATTGATACTAGGCTACAGTAGTAGTCAAATACAAATACAAACTTAGTCTAGCCATTGATACTAGGCTACAGTAGTAGTCAAATACAAATACAAACTTAGTCTAGCCATTGATACTAGGCTACAGTAGTAGTCAAATACAAATACAAACTTAGTCTAGCCATTGATACTAGGCTACAGTAGTAGTCAAATACAACAACTCAAACTTAGTCTAGCCATTGATACTAGGCTACAGTAGTAGTCAAATACAAATACAAACTTAGTCTAGCCATTGATACTAGGCTACAGTAGTAGTCAAATACAAATACAAACTTAATCTAGCCATTACTAGGCTACAGTAGTAGTCAAATACAACAATTCAAACTTAGTCTAGCCATTGATACTAGGCTACAGTAGTAGTCAAATACAAATACAAACTTAGTCTAGCCATTGATACTAGGCTACAGTAGTAGTCAAATACAAATACAAACTTAGTCTAGCCATTGATACTAGGCTACAGTAGTAGTCAAATACAAATACAAACTTAGTCTAGCCATTGATACTCAGTAGTAGTCAAATACAAAGGCAAACTTAGTCTAGCCATTGATCAAAGTAGTAGTCAACAACTCAAACTTAGTCTAGCCATTGATACTAGGCTACAGTAGTAGTCAAATACAAATACAAACTTAGTCTAGCCATTGATACTAGGCTACAGTAGTAGTCAAATACAACAACTCAAACTTAGTCTAGCCATTGATACTAGGCTACAGTAGTAGTCAAATACAAATACAAACTTAGTCTAGCCATTGATACTAGGCTACAGTAGTAGTCAAATACAAATACAAACTTAGTCTAGCCATTGATACTAGGCTACAGTAGTAGTCAAATACAACAATTCAAACTTAGTCTAGCCATTGATACTAGGCTATAGTAGTAGTCAAATACAAATACAAACTTAGTCTAGCCATTGATACTAGGCTACAGTAGTAGTCAAATACAAATACAAACTTAGTCTAGCCATTGATACTAGGCTACAGTAGTAGTCAAATACAAATACAAACTTAGTCTAGCCATTGATACTAGGCTACAGTAGTAGTCAAATACAAATACAAACTTAGTCTAGCCATTGATACTAGGCTACAGTAGTAGTCAAATACAAATACAAACTTAGTCTAGCCATTGATACAGTAGGTCTACAAATACAAACTTAGTATTGATAGTCAAGTATAGTCAAATACAAACTTAGTCTAGCCATTGATACTAGGCTACAGTAGTAGTCAAATACAAATACAAACTTAGTCTAGCCATTGATACTAGGCTACAGTAGTAGTCAAATACAAATACAAACTTAGTCTAGCCATTGATACTAGGCTTAGTAGTAGTCAAATACAAATACAAACTTAGTCTAGCCATTGATACTAGGCTACAGTAGTAGTCAAATACAAATACAAACTTAGTCTAGCCATTGATACTAGGCTACAGTAGTAGTCAAATACAAACTCAAACTTAGTCTAGCCATTGCTATTGATACTACAAACTTAGTCTAGCCATTGTAGTAGTCAAATACAAATACAAACTTAGTCTAGCCATTGATACTAGGCTACAGTAGTAGTCAAATACAAATACAAACTTAGTCTATTGATACTAGGCTACATTGATACAAACTTAGTCTAGCCATTGATACTAGTAGTAGTCAAATACAAATACAAACTTAGTCTAGCCATTGATACTAGGCTACAGTAGTAGTCAAATACAAATACAAACTTAGTCTAGCCATTGATACTAGGCTACAGTAGTAGTCAAATACAAATACAAACTTAGTCTAGCCATTGATACTAGGCTACAGTAGTAGTCAAATACAAATACAAACTTAGTCTAGCCATTGATACTAGGCTACAGTAGTAGTCAAATACAAATACAAACTTAGTCTAGCCATTGATACTAGGCTACAGTAGTAGTCAAATACAAATACAAACTTAGTCTAGCCATTGAGGCTACAGTAGTAGTCTACAAATACAAACTTAGTCTAGCCATTGATACTAGGCTACAGTAGTAGTCAAATACAAATACAAACTTAGTCTAGCCATTGATACTAGGCTACAGTAGTAGTCAAATACAAATACAAACTTAGTCTAGCCATTGATACTAGGCTACAGTAGTAGTCAAATACAAATACAAACTTAGTCTAGCATTGATACTAGGCTACAGTAGTAGTCAAATACAAATACAAACTTAGTCTAGCCATTGATACTAGGCTACAGTAGTAGTCAAATACAAATACAAACTTAGTCTAGCCATTGATACTAGGCTATAGTAGTAGTCAAATACAAATACAAACTTAGTCTAGCCATTGATACTAGGCTACAGTAGTAGTCAAATACAAATACAAACTTAGTCTAGCCATTGATAGGCTATAGTAGTAGCTACAAACTTAGTCTAGCCATTGATACTAGCTCAAAGTACAAATACAAACTTAGTCTAGCCATTGATACTAGGCTACAGTAGTAGTCAAATACAAATACAAACTTAGTCTAGCCATTGATACTAGGCTACAGTAGTAGTCAAATACAAACAACTCAAACTTAGTCTATTGATACTAGGCTACAGTAGTAGTCAAATACAAATACAAACAACATAGTCAAAACAAAACAAACTTAGTCTAGCCATTGATACTAGGCTATAGTAGTAGTCAAATACAAAATACAAACTTAGTCTAGCCATTGATACTAGGCTATAGTAGTAGTCAAATACAAATACAAACTTAGTCTAGCCATTGATACTAGGCTACAGTAGTAGTCAAATACAAATACAAACTTAGTCTAGCCATTGATACTAGGCTACAGTAGTAGTCAAATACAAATACAAACTTAGTCTAGCCATTGATACTAGGCTACAGTAGTAGTCAAATACAAATACAAACTTAGTCTAGCCATTGATACTAGGCTACAGTAGTAGTCAAATACAAATACAAACTTAGTCTAGCCATTGATACTAGGCTACAGTAGTAGTCAAATACAAATACAAACTTAGTCTAGCCATTGATACAAACTTAGTCTACAGCAGTAGTCAAATACAAATACAAACTTAGTCTAGCCATTGATACTAGGCTACAGTAGTAGTCAAATACAAATACAAACTTAGTCTAGCCATTGATACTAGGCTAGTAGTAGTCAAATACAAATACAAACTTAGTCAAATACAACAGTAAGTCAAATACAAACTTAGTCTAGCCATTGATACTAGGCTACAGTAGCAGTCAAATACAAATACAAACTTAGTCTAGCCATTGATACTAGGCTACAGTAGTAGTCAAATACAAATACAAACTTAGTCTAGCCATTGATACTAGGCTACAGTAGTAGTCAAATACAAATACAAACTTAGTCTAGCCATTGATACTAGGCTACAGTAGTAGTCAAATACAAATACAAACTTAGTCCAGCCATTGATACTAGGCTACAGTAGTAGTCAAATACAAATACAAACTTAGTCTAGCCATTGATACTAGGCTACAGTAGTAGTCAAATACAAATACAAACTTAGTCTAGCCATTGATACTAGGCTACAGTAGTAGTCAAATACAAATACAAACTTAGTCTAGCCATTGATACTAGGCTACAGTAGTAGTCAAATACAAAACAAATACAAACTTAGTCTAGCCATTGATACAAACTAGGCTATAGTAGTAGTCAAATACAAATACAAACTTAGTCTAGCCATTGATACTAGGCTACAGTAGTAGTCAAATACAAATACAAACTTAGTCTAGCCATTGATACTAGGCTATAGTAGTAGTCAAAGACAAATTCAAACTTAGTCTAGCCATTGATACTAGGCTATAGTAGTAGTCAAATACAAATACAAACTTAGTCTAGCCATTGATACTAGGCTACAGTAGTAGTCAAATACAAATACAAACTTAGTCTAGCCATTGATACTAGGCTACAGTAAGTCAAATACAAATACAAACTTAGTCTAGCCATTGATACTAGGCTACAGTAGTAGTCAAAGACAAATACAAACTTAGTCTAGCCATTGATACTAGGCTACAGTAGTAGTCAAATACAAATACAAACTTAGTCTAGCCATTGATACTAGGCTACAGTAGTAGTCAAATACAAATACAAACTTAGTCTAGCCATTGATACTAGGCTACAGTAACAGTCAAATACAAATACAAACTTAGTCTAGCCATTGATCAGGCTACAGTAGTAGTCAAATACAACAACTCAAACTTAGTCTAGCCATTGATACTAGGCTACAGTAGTAGTCAAATACAAATACAAACTTAGTCTAGCCATTGATACTAGGCTACAGTAGCAGTCAAATACAAAATACAAACTTAGTCTAGCCATTGATACTAGGCTACAGTAGTAGTCAAATACAAATCAAACTTAGTCTAGCCATTGATACTAGGCTACAGTAGCAGTCAAATACAAATACAAACTTAGTCTAGCCATTGATACTAGGCTACAGTAGCAGTCAAATACAAAACTCAAACTTAGTCTAGCCATTGATACTAGGCTACAGTAGTAGTCAAATACAAATACAAACTTAGTCTAGCCATTGATACTAGGCTACAGTAGTAGTCAAATACAAAATTCAAACTTAGTCAAATACAACAACTCAAACTTAGTCTAGCCATTGATACTAGGCTACAGTAGTAGTCAAATACAAATACAAACTTAGTCTAGCCATTGATACTAGGCTACAGTAGTAGTCAAATACAAATACAAACTTAGTCTAGCCATTGATACTAGGCTACAGTAGTAGTCAAATACAAATACAAACTTAGTCTAGCCATTGATACTAGGCTACAGTAGCAGTCAAATACAAATACAAACTTAGTCTAGCCATTGATACTAGGCTACAGTAGTAGTCAAACACAAATACAAACTTAGTCTAGCCATTGATACAGGCTACAGTAGCAGTCAAATACAAATACAAACTTAGTCTAGCCATTGATACTAGGCTACAGTAGTAGTCAAATACAACAATACAAACTTAGTCTAGCCATTGATACTAGGCTACAGTAGTAGTCAAATACAAATACAAACTTAGTCTAGCCATTGATACTAGGCTACAGTAGTAGTCAAATACAAATACAAACTTAGTCTAGCCATTGATACTAGGCTACAGTAGTAGTCAAATACAAATTCAAACTTAGTCTAGCCATTGATACTAGGCTACAGTAGTAGTCAAATACAAATACAAACTTAGTCTAGCCATTGATACTAGGCTACAGTAGTAGTCAAATACAAATACAAACTTAGTCTAGCCATTGATACTAGGCTATAGTAGTAGTCAAATACAAATACAAACTTAGTCTAGCCATTGATACTAGGCTACAGTAGTAGTCAAATACAAATACAAACTTAGTCTAGCCATTGATACTAGGCTATAAACTTAAATACAAACTTAGTCTAGCCATTGATACTAGGCTACAGTAGTAGTCAAATACAAATACAAACTTAGTCTAGCCATTGATACTAGGCTACAGTAGCAGTCAAATACAACAATACAAACTTAGTCTAGCCATTGATACTAGGCTACAGTAGTAGTCAAATACAAATACAAACTTAGTCTAGCCATTGATACTAGGCTGCAGTAGCAGTCAAATACAAAACTAAAACTAGTCTAGCCATTGATACTAGGCTACAGTAGTAGTCAAATACAAAATACAAACTTAGTCTAGCCATTGATACTAGGCTACAGTAGTAGTCAAATACAAATACAAACTTAGTCTAGCCATTGATACTAGGCTACAGTAGTAGTCAAATACAACAACTCAAACTTAGTCTAGCCATTGATACTAGGCTACAGTAGTAGTCAAAGACAACAATTCAAACTTAGTAACCATTGATACTAGGCTACAGTAGCAGTCAAATACAACAATACAAACTTAGTCTAGCCATTGATACTAGCAGGCATATACAAACTTAGTAGCCATTGATACTAAGTAGTAGTCAAATACAAATACAAACTTAGTCTAGCCATTGATACTAGGCTACAGTAGTAGTCAAATACAAATACAAACTTAGTCTAGCCATTGATACTAGGCTACAGTAGCAGTCAAAGACAAATACAAACTTAGTCTAGCATTGATACTAGGCTACAGTAGTAGTCAAATACAAATACAAACTTAGTCTAGCCATTGATACTAGGCTATAGTAGTAGTCAAATACAAATACAAACTTAGTCTAGCCATTGATACTAGGCTATAGTTGTAGTCAAATACAAATACAAACTTAGTCTAGCCATTGATACTAGGCTACAGTAGTAGTCAAATACAAATACAAACTTAGTCTAGCCATTGATACTAGGCTACAGTAGTAGTCAAATACAAATACAAACTTAGTCTAGCCATTGATACTAGGCTATAGTAGTAGTCAAATACAAATACAAACTTAGTCTAGCCATTGATACTAGGCTATAGTAGTAGTCAAATACAACAATTCAAACTTAGTCTAGCCATTGATACTAGGCTACAGTAGTAGTCAAATACAAAACAAACTTAGTCTAGCCATTGATACTAGGCTACAGTAGTAGTCAAATACAACAACAAACTTAGTCTAGCCATTGATACTAGGCTACAGTAGTAGTCAAATACAACAACTCAAACTTAGTCTAGCCATTGATACTAGGCTACAGTAGTAGTCAAATACAAATACAAACTTAGTCTAGCCATTGATACTAGGCTACAGTAGTAGTCAAATACAACAACTCAAACTTAGTCTAGCCATTGATACTAGGCTAGTAGTAGTCAAATACAAATACAAACTTAGTCTAGCCATTGATAAGGCTACAGTAAGTCAACTACAAATACAAACTTAGTCTAGCCATTGATACTAGGCTACAGTAGTAGTCAAATACAAAACTCAAACTTAGTCTAGCCATTGATACTAGGCTACAGTAGTAGTCAAATACAAATACAAACTTAGTCTAGCCATTGATACTAGGCTACAGTAGTAGTCAAATACAAATACAAACTTAGTCTAGCCATTGATACTAGGCTACAGTAGTAGTCAAATACAAATACAAACTTAGTCTAGCCATTGATACTAGGCTACAGTAGTAGTCAAATACAAATACAAACTTAGTCTAGCCATTGATACTAGGCTACAGTAGTAGTCAAATCAAATACAAACTTAGTCTAGCCATTGATACTAGGCTACAGTAGTAGTCAAAGACAACAACAAAACTAGCCATTGATACTAGGCTACAGTAGCAGTCAAATACAAATACAAACTTAGTCTAGCCATTGATACTAGGCTACAGTAGTAGTCAAATACAAAACTCAAACTTAGTCTAGCCATTGATACTAGGCTACAGTAGTAGTCAAAGACAACAACTCAAACTTAGTCTAGCCATTGATACTAGGCTACAGTAGTAGTCAAATACAACAACTCAAACTTAGTCTAGCCATTGATACTAGGCTAGTAGTAGTAAATCAAATACAAATACAAACTTACTTAGTCTAGCCATTGATACTAGGCTACAGTAGTAGTCAAATACAAATACAAACTTAGTCTAGCCATTGATACTAGGCTACAGTAGCAGTCAAATACAAATACAAACTTAGTCTAGCCATTGATACTAGGCTACAGTAGTAGTCAAATACAAATACAAACTTAGTCTAGCCATTGATACTAGGCTACAGTAGCAGTCAAATACAAATACAAACTTAGTCTAGCCATTGATACTACAGTAGGCTACTTAGTAGTAGTCAAATACAACAACTCAAACTTAGTCTAGCCATTGATACTAGGCTACAGTAGTAGTCAAATACAAACAACAAACTTAGTCTAGCCATTGATACTAGGCTATAGTAGTAGTCAAATACAAATACAAACTTAGTCTAGCCATTGATACTAGGCTATAGTAGTAGTCAAATACAAATACAAACTTAGTCTAGCCATTGATACTAGGCTACAGTAGTAGTCAAATACAAATACAAACTTAGTCTAGCCATTGATACTAGGCTACAGTAGTAGTCAAATACAAAACTCAAACTTAGTCTAGCCATTGATACTAGGCTACAGTAGTAGTCAAATACAAATACAAACTTAGTCTAGCCATTGATACTAGGCTATAGTAGTAGTCAAATACAAATACAAACTTAGTCTAGCCATTGATACTAGGCTACAGTAGTAGTCAAATACAAATACAAACTTAGTCTAGCCATTGATACTAGGCTACAGTAGTAGTCAAATACAAATACAAACTTAGTCTAGCCATTGATACTAGGCTACAGTAGTAGTCAAATACAAATACAAACTTAGTCTAGCCATTGATACTAGGCTACAGTAGCAGTCAAATACAAATACAAACTTAGTCTAGCCATTGATACTAGGCTACAGTAGTAGTCAAATACAAATACAAACTTAGTCTAGCCATTGATACTAGGCTACAGTAGCAGTCAAATACAAACAACAAACTTAGTCTAGCCATTGATACTAGGCTACAGTAGTAGTCAAATACAAATACAAACTTAGTCTAGCCATTGATACTAGGCTACAGTAGTAGTCAAATACAAATACAAACTTAGTCTAGCCATTGATACTAGGCTACAGTAGCCAGTCAAATACAAATACAAACTTAGTCTAGCCATTGATACTAGGCTACAGTAGCAGTCAAATACAAAATACAAACTTAGTCTAGCCATTGATACTAGGCTATAGTAGTAGTCAAATACAAATACAAACTTAGTCTAGCCATTGATACTAGGCTATAGTAGTAGTCAAATACAAATACAAACTTAGTCTAGCCATTGATACTAGGCTACAGTAGTAGTCAAATACAAATACAAACTTAGTCTAGCCATTGATACTAGGCTACAGTAGTAGTCAAATACAAATACAAACTTAGTCTAGCCATTGATACTAGGCTATAGTAGTAGTCAAAGACAAAATTCAAACTTAGTCTAGCCATTGATACTAGGCTACAGTAGTAGTCAAATACAAATACAAACTTAGTCTAGCCATTGATACTAGGCTACAGTAGCAGTCAAATACAAATACAAACTTAGTCTAGCCATTGATACTAGGCTACAGTAGTAGTCAAATACAAATACAAACTTAGTCTAGCCATTGATAATAGGCTACAGTAGTAGTCAAATACAACAATTCAAACTTAGTCTAGCCATTGATACTAGGAAAACAACTCAAACTTAGTCTAGCCATTGATATTAGGCTACAGTAGCACAAAGACAACAACTCAAACTTAGTCTAGCCATTGATACTAGGCTACAGTAGTAGTCAAATACAAATCAAACTTAGTCTAGCCATTGATACTAATAGTTAGTCTAATACAACAATTCAAACTTAGTCTAGCCATTGATACTAGGCTATAGTAGTAGTCAAATACAAATACAAACTTAGTCTAGCCATTGATACTAGGCTATAGTAGTAGTCAAATACAAATACAAACTTAGTCTAGCCATTGATACTAGGCTACAGTAGCAGTCAAATACAAATACAAACTTAGTCTAGCCATTGATACTAGGCTACAGTAGTAGTCAAATACAATACAAACTTAGTCTAGCCATTGATACTAGGCTACAGTAATAGTCAAATACAAATACAAACTTAGTCTAACCATTGATAACTAGGCTATAGTAGTAGTCAAATACAAATACAAACTTAGTCTAGCCATTGATACTAGGCTATAGTAGTAGTCAAATACAAATACAAACTTCGTCTAGCCATTGATACTAGGCTACAGTAGCAGTCAAATACAAATACAAACTTAGTCTAGCTATTGATACTAGGCTACAGTAGTAGTCAAAGACAAATACAAACCTAGTCTAGCCATTGACATTGTGGCTACAGTAATAGTCAAAGACAAATACAAACTTAGTCAGCAAATGCTGAAGGGAAATGACTAGATTCTACGTACGGGTCAGCCAATGCTGAAGGGAAATGACTAGATTCTACTTACCAGTCAGTCAATGCTGAAGGGAAATGATTAGATTCTACGTACCAGTCAGCCAATGCTGAACGGAAATGACTAGATTCTACGTAGCAGTCAGCAAATGCGGAAGGGAAATGACTAGATTCTACGTACCAGTCAGCCTGAAGGAAATGCTGAAGCTAATAAAGGAAATGACTAGATTCTACGTACCAGTCAGCCAATGCTGAAGGGAAATGACTAGATTCTACGTACCAGTCAGGCAATGCTGAAGGGAAATGACTAGATTCTACGTACCAGTCAGCCAATGCTGAAGGGAAATGACTAAATTTACGGACCAGTCAGCCAATGCTGTGTGGGAAATGACTAGATTCTACGTACCAGTCAGCCAATGCTGATCTAGAAAATGACTAGATTCTACATACCAGTGAGCCAATGTTGTCTAGGAAATGACTAGATTCTACGTACCAGTCAGCCAATGCTGTCTAGGAAATGACTAGATTCTACGTACCAGTCAGCCAATGCTGTCTAGAAATGACTAGATACCAGTCAGCCACTAGGAAATGCAGCCTGATAGAAATCTGTCTAGGAAATGACTAGATTCTACATACCAGTCAGCCAATGCAGTCTAGGAAATGACTAGATTGTACGTACCAGTCAGCCAATGCTGATAGGAAATGACTAGATTCTACAGTACCAGTCAGCCAATGCTGATAGGAAATGACTAGATTCTACGTACCAGTCAGCCAATGCAGTAGGAAATAGGAAATGACTAGATTAACTACGTACCAGTCAGCCAATGCTGTCTAGGAAATGACTAGATTCTACGTACCAGTCAGCCAATGCTAGATCTTTACATAGGAAATGACTAGATTCTAAGTACCAGTCAGCCAATGCTGATAGGAAATGACTAGCCAATGATTCTATATACCAGTCAGCCAATGCTGATAGGAAATAGAAATGACTAGATTCTACATACCAGTCAGCCAATGCTGATAGAAAATGACTAGATTCTACATACCAGTCAGCCAATGTTGATAGGAAATGACTAGAGATTCTAGGAAATGACTAGATTCTAAGTACCAGTCAGCCAATGAGGAAATGACTAGATTCTATATACCAGTCAGCCAATGCTGATAGGAAATGACTAGATTCTACATACCAGTCAGCCAATGAGGAAATGACTAGATTCTACATACCAGTCAAATAATGCTGATAGGAAATGACTAGATTCTACATACCAGTCAGCCAATGCTGATAGGAAATGACTAGATTCTACATACCAGTCAGCCAATGCTGATATAGGAAATGACTAGATTCTACATACCAGTCAGCCAATGAGGAAATGACTAGATTCTACATACCAGTCAGCCAATGCTGATAGGAAATGACTAGATTCTACATACCAGTCAGCCAATGCTGATAGGAAATGACTAGATTCTACATACCAGTCAGCCAATGCTGATAGGAAATGACTAGATTCTACATACCAGTCAGCCAATGCTGATAGGAAATGACTAGATTCTACATACCAGTCAGCCAATGCTGATAGGAAATGACTAGATTCTACATACCAGTCAGCCAATGCTGATAGGAAATGACTAGATTCTACATACCAGTCAGCCAATGCTGATAGGAAATGACTAGATACCAGTCAGCCAATGCTGATAGGAAATGACTAGATTCTACGTACCAGTCAGCCAATGCTGATAGGAAATGACTAGATTCTACATACCAGTCAGCCAATGCTGATAGGAAATGACTAGATTCTACGTACCAGTCAGCCAATGCTGATAGGAAATGACTAGATTCTAAGTACCAGTCAGCCAATGCTGATAGGAAATGACTAGATTCTACATACCAGTCAGCCAATGCTGATAGGAAATGACTAGATTCTACATACCAGTCAGCCAATGATAGGAAATGACTAGATTCTACATACCAGTCAGCCAATGCTGATAGGAAATGACTAGATTCTACATACCAGTCAGCCAATGCTGATAGGAAATGACTAGATTCTACATACCAGTCAGCCAATGCTGATAGGAAATGACTAGATTCTACAGTACCAGTCAGCCAATGCTGATAGGAAATGACTAGATTCTACCAGTACCAGTCAGCCAATGCTGATAGGAAATGACTAGATTCTACGTACCAGTCAGCCAATGCTGATAGGAAATGACTAGATTCTACATACCAGTCAGCCAATGCTGATAGGAAATGACTAGATTCTACGTACCAGTCAGCCAATGCTGATAGGAAATGACTAGATTCTACATACCAGTCAGCCAATGCTGATAGGAAATGACTAGATTCTACATACCAGTCAGCCAATGCTGATAGGAAATGACTAGATTCTACATACCAGTCAGCCAATGATAGGAAATGACTAGATTCTGTACCAGTCAGCCAATGCTGATAGGAAATGACTAGATTCTACATACCAGTCAGCCAATGCTGTCTAGGAAATGACTAGATTCTACATACCAGTCAGCCAATGCTGATAGGAAATGACTAGATTCTAAGTACCAGTCAGCCAATGCTGATAGGAAATGACTAGATTCTAAGTATCAGTCAGCCAATGCTGTCTAGGAAATGACTAGATTCTACATACCAGTCAGCCAATGCTGTCTAGGAAATGACTAAATTCTACATACCAGTCAGCCAATGCTGTCTAGGAAATGACTAAATTCTACATACCAGTCAGCCAATCTAGGAAATGACTAGATTCTACATACCAGTCAGCCAATGAGGAAATGACTAGATTCTACATACCAGTCAGCCAATGCTGATAGGAAATGACTAGATTCTACGTACCAGTCAGCCAATGCTGATAGGAAATGACAAGTCAGCCAATGAGGAAATGACTAGATTCTACATACCAGTCAGCTAATGCTGAAGGGAAATAACTAGATTCTACATACCAGTCAGCCAATGCTGTCTAGGAAATGACTAGATTCTACATACCAGTCAGCCAATGCTGTCTAGGAAATGACTAGATTCTACATACCAGTCAGCCAATGCTGTCTAGGAAATGACTAGATTCTACATACCAGTCAGCTGTCAAGGAAATTACTAGATTCTACATACCAGTCAGCCAATGCTGTCTAGAAATGACTAGATTCTACGTACCTGTCAGCCAATGCTGTCTAGGAAATGACTAGATTCTACGTACCAGTCAGCCAATGAGGAAATGACTAGATTCTACGTACAGACAGGCATACAGTGAGATAGACAGACAGGCATACAGTTAGATATACAGACAGGCATACAGTGAGATATACAGACAGGTATACAGTTAGATATACAGACAGGCATACAGTCCCATAGACAGGCGGGCAGACAGTTAGATAGACAGACAGGTATACAGTTAGATCGACAGACATGCATACAGTTAAATATACAGACAGGTATACAGTTAGATAGACAGACAGGCATACAGTCAGATAGACAGGCGGGCAGACAGTTAGATAGACAGACATGTATACAGTTAGATAGACAGACATGCATACAGTTAGATAGACAGCCAGCCATACAGTCAGATAGACAGACAGGCATACAATCAGATAGACAGACAGGCATACAATTAGATAAACAGACAGGCATACAGTTAGATAGACAGGCAGGTATACAGTTAGATTGAAAGAAAGGCATACATTTAGATACACAGCCATGCATACAGTACAATAGACGGACAGATAGACAGGTATACAGCTAGATAGACGGACAGGCATACCGTTAGATAGTCAGACAGTTATACAGTCAGATAGACAGACAGGCATACAGTTAGATAGATAGACAGGCATACAATTAGATAGACAGACAGGCATACCGTCAGAGAGACAGACAGGCATATTGTACTACAGTCAGATAGTCAGACAAGCATACAGTTAGATAGTCAGACAAGCATACAGTCAGATAGGCAGACAGGCATACAGTCAGATTGTCAGACAGGTATACATTCATACAGGCATACAATCATAAAGGCATACAGTTAGGTAGTCAGACAGGCATAGTAATATAGTCAGACAGGCATACAGCCAGTCAGACATACCAGCATACAGGCATACAGTGACAGTCAGACCCATCACAACACAGGTCATAGTTCAAAATGGTTGTATATGTCACCCACCAGCACACAAAGTTCCATCTTCAGGCAAGGCATTGACGGATAAATAATTATCTCAGCCCTATTCAACATGGACGTATTATAGCCACATCACTTGACGGCACGGCTACAAACAATGTGTTGGTGTGGGCTAACAGGGTTATTACATCTTGAAGACACCGCTACAAACAATGTGTTGGTGTGGGCTAACAGGGTTATTACATCTTGAAGACACCGCTACAAACAATGTGTTGGTGTGGGCTAACAGGGTTATTACATCTTGAAGACACCGCTACAAACAATGTGTTGGTGTGGGCTAACAGGGTTATTACATCTTGACGACACCGCTACAAACAATGTGTTGGTGTAGGCTAACAGGGTTATTACATCTTGAAGACACCGCTACAAACAATGTGTTGGTGTAGGCTAACAGGGTTATTACATCTTGAAGACACCGCTACAAACAATGTGTTGGTGTGGGCTAACAGGGTTATTACATCTTGAAGACACCGCTACAAACAATGTGTTGGTGTAGGCTAACAGGGTTATTACATCTTGAAGACACCGCTACAAACAATGTGTTGGTGTAGGCTAACAGGGTTATTACATCTTGAAGGCACTGCTACAAACAATGTGTTGGTGTAGGCTAACAGGGTTATTACATCTTGAAGACACCGCTACAAACAATGTGTTGGTGTAGGCTAACAGGGTTATTACATCTTGAAGGCACCGCTACAAACAATGTGTTGGTGTAGGCTAACAGGGTTATTACATCTTGAAGGCACCGCTACAAACAATGTGTTGGTGTAGGCTAACAGGGTTATTACATCTTGAAGACACCGCTACAAACAATGTGTTGGTGTAGGCTAACAGGGTTATTACATCTTGAAGGCACCGCTACAAACAATGTGTTGGTGTGGGCTAACAGGGTTATTACATCTTGAAGACACCGCTACAAACAATGTGTTGGTGTAGGCTAACAGGGTTATTAAATCTTGAAGACACCGCTACAAACAATGTGTTGGTGTAGGCTAACAGGGTTATTACATCTTGAAGACACGGCTACACACAATGTGTTGGTGTAGGCTAACAGGGTTATTACATCTTGAAGACACGGCTACACACAATGTGTTGGTGTAGGCTAACAGGGTTATTACATCTTGAAGACACGGCTACACACAATGTGTTGGTGTAGGCTAACAGGGTTATTACATCTTGAAGACACGGCTACACACAATGTGTTGGTGTAGGCTAACAGGGTTATTACATCTTGAAGACACGGCTACAAACAATGTGTTGGTGTAGGCTAACAGGGTTATTACATCTTGAAGACACGGCTACACACAATGTGTTGGTGTAGGCTAACAGGGTTATTACATCTTGAAGACACCGCTACAAACAATGTGTTGGTGTGGGCTAACAGGGTTATTACATCTTGAAGACACGGCTACACACAATGTGTTGGTGTAGGCTAACAGGGTTATTACATCTTGAAGACACCGCTACAAACAATGTGTTGGTGTAGGCTAACAGGGTTATTACATCTTGAAGACACGGCTACAAACAATGTGTTGGTGTAGGCTAACAGAGGTTATTACATCTTGAAGAAGCTACAAACAACTAACAGGGTTATTACATCTTGAAGACACCGCTACAAACAATGTGTTGGTGTAGGCTAACAGGGTTATTACATCTTGAAGACACCGCTACAAACAATGTGTTGGTGTAGGCTAACAGGGTTATTACATCTTGAAGACACCGCTACAAACAATGTGTTGGTGTGGGCTAACAGGGTTATTACATCTTGAAGACACCGCTACAAACAATGTGTTGTGTGCTAACAGGGTTATTACATCTACAAACAATGTGTTGGTGTGGGCTAACAGGGTTATTACATCTTGAAGACACCGCTACAAACAATGTGTTGGTGTGGGCTAACAGGGTTATTACATCTTGAAGACACCGCTACAAACAATGTGTTGGTGTGGGCTAACAGGGTTATTACATCTTGAAGACACCGCTACAAACAATGTGTTGGTGTGGGCTAACAGGGTTATTACATCTTGAAGACACCGCTACAAACAATGTGTTGGTGTAGGCTAACAGGGTTATTACATCTTGAAGACACCGCTACAAACAATGTGTTGGTGTAGGCTAACAGGGTTATTACATCTTGAAGACAGCTACAAACAATGTGTTGGTGTGGGCTAACAGGGTTATTACATCTTACAAACAATGTGTTGGTGTGGGCTAACAGGGTTATTACATCTTGAAGACACCGCTACAAACAATGTGTTGGTGTAGGCTAACAGGGTTATTACATCTTGAAGACACCGCTACAAACAATGTGTTGGTGTGGGCTAACAGGGTTATTACATCTTGAAGACACCGCTACAAACAATGTGTTGGTGTAGGCTAACAGGGTTATTACATCTTGAAGACACCGCTACAAACAATGTGTTGGTGAAGGCTAACAGGGTTATTACATCTTGAAGAAACAAACAATGTGTTGGTGAAGGCTAACAGGGTTATTACATCTTGAAGGCACCGCTACAAACAATGTGTTGGTGTGGGCTAACAGGGTTATTACATCTTGAAGACACCGCTACAAACAATGTGTTGGTGTGGGCTAACAGGGTTATTACATCTTGAAGACACCGCTACAAACAATGTGTTGGTGTGGGCTAACAGGGTTATTACATCTTGAAGACACCGCTACAAACAATGTGTTGGTGTGGGCTAACAGGGTTATTACATCTTGAAGACACCGCTACAAACAATGTGTTGGTGTAGGCTAACAGGGTTATTACATCTTGAAGACACCGCTACAAACAATGTGTTGGTGTGGGCTAACAGGGTTATTACATCTTGAAGACACCGCTACAAACAATGTGTTGGTGTGGGCTAACAGGGTTATTACATCTTGAAGGCACCGCTACAAACAATGTGTTGGTGTGGGCTAACAGGGTTATTACATCTTGAAGACACCGCTACAAACAATGTGTTGGTGTGGGCTAACAGGGTTATTACATCTTGAAGACACCGCTACAAACAATGTGTTGGTGTGGGCTAACAGGGTTATTACATCTTGAAGACACCGCTACAAACAATGTGTTGGTGTAGGCTAACAGGGTTATTACATCTTGAAGACACCGCTACAAACAATGTGTTGGTGTAGGCTAACAGGGTTATTACATCTTGAAGACACCGCTACAAACAATGTGTTGGTGTGGGCTAACAGGGTTATTACATCTTGAAGACACCGCTACAAACAATGTGTTGGTGTGGGCTAACAGGGTTATTACATCTTGAAGACACCGCTACAAACAATGTGTTGGTGTGGGCTAACAGGGTTATTACATCTTGAAGACACCGCTACAAACAATGTGTTGGTGTGGGCTAACAGGGTTATTACATCTTGAAGACACCGCTACAAACAATGTGTTGGTGTAGGCTAACAGGGTTATTACATCTTGAAGACACCGCTACAAACAATGTGTTGGTGTGGGCTAACAGGGTTATTACATCTTGAAGACACCGCTACAAACAATGTGTTGGTGTGGGCTAACAGGGTTATTACATCTTGAAGACACCGCTACAAACAATGTGTTGGTGTGGGCTAACAGGGTTATTACATCTTGAAGACACCGCTACAAACAATGTGTTGGTGTGGGCTAACAGGGTTATTACATCATACAAACAATGTGTTGGTGTGGGCTAAAGTTACACCGCTACAAACAATGTGTTGGTGTGGGCTAACAGGGTTATTACATCTTGAAGACACCGCTACAAACAATGTGTTGGTGTGGGCTAACAAGGTTATTACATCTTGAAGACACCGCTACAAACAATGTGTTGGTGTGGGCTAACAGGGTTATTACATCTTGAAGGCTACAAACAATGTGTTGGTGTGGGCTAACAGGGTTATTACATCTTGAAGACACCGCTACAAACAATGTGTTGGTGTGGGCTAACAGGGTTATTACATCTTGAAGACACCGCTACAAACAATGTGTTGGTGTGGGCTAACAGGGTTATTACATCTTGAAGACACCGCTACAAACAATGTGTTGGTGTGGGCTAACAGGGTTATTACATCTTGAAGACACCGCTACAAACAATGTGTTGGTGTGGGCTAACAGGGTTATTACATCTTGAAGACACCGCTACAAACAATGTGTTGGTGTGGGCTAACAGGGTTATTACATCTTGAAGACACCGCTACAAACAATGTGTTGGTGAGGGCTAACAGGGTTATTACATCTTGAAGCTACAAACAATGTGTTGGTGTGGGCTAACAGGTTATTACATCTTGAAGACACCGCTACAAACAATGTGTTGGTGTGGGCTAACAGGGTTATTACATCTTGAAGACACCGCTACAAACAATGTGTTGGTGTGGGCTAACAGGGTTATTACATCTTGAAGACACCGCTACAAACAATGTGTTGGTGTGGGCTAACAGGGTTATTACATCTTGAAGACACCGCTACAAACAATGTGTTGGTGTGGGCTAACAGGGTTATTACATCTTGAAGACACCGCTACAAACAATGTGTTGGTGTAGGCTAACAGGGTTATTACATCTTGAAGACACCGCTACAAACAATGTGTTGGTGTGGGCTAACAGGGTTATTACATCTTGAAGACACCGCTACAAACAATGTGTTGGTGTGGGCTAACAGGGTTATTACATCTTGAAGACACCGCTACAAACAATGTGTTGGTGTGGGCTAACAGGGTTATTACATCTTGAAGACACCGCTACAAACAATGTGTTGGTGTGGGCTAACAGGGTTATTACATCTTGAAGACACCGCTACAAACAATGTGTTGGTGTGGGCTAACAGGGTTATTACATCTTGAAGACACCGCTACAAACAATGTGTTGGTGTGGGCTAACAGGGTTATTACATCTTGAAGGCACAAACAATGTGTTGGTGTGGGCTAACAGGGTTATTACATCTTGAAGACACCGCTACAAACAATGTGTTGGTGTGGGCTAACAGGGTTATTACATCTTGAAGGCACCGCTACAAACAATGTGTTGGTGTGGGCTAACAGGGTTATTACATCTTGAAGACACCGCTACAAACAATGTGTTGGTGTGGGCTAACAGGGTTATTACATCTTGAAGACACCGCTACAAACAATGTGTTGGTGTGGGCTAACAGGGTTATTACATCTTGAAGACACCGCTACAAACAATGTGTTGGTGTAGGCTAACAAGGGTTATTACATCTTGAAGACACCGCTACAAACAATGTGTTGGTGTGGGCTAACAGGGTTATTACATCTTGAAGACACCGCTACAAACAATGTGTTGGTGTGGGCTAACAGGGTTATTACATCTTGAAGACACCGCTACAAACAATGTGTTGGTGTAGGCTAACAGGGTTATTACATCTTGAAGAACCGCTACAAACAATGTGTTGGTGTGGGCTAACAGGGTTATTACATCTTGAAGACACCGCTACAAACAATGTGTTGGTGTAGGCTAACAGGGTTATTACATCTTGAAGACACCGCTACAAACAATGTGTTGGTGCCAAAACAAGGCTAACAGGGTTATTACATCACACCGCTACAAACAATGTGTTGGTGTGGGCTAACAGGGTTATTACATCTTGAAGACACCGCTACAAACAATGTGTTGGTGTGGGCTAACAGGGTTATTACATCTTGAAGGCACCGCTACAAACAATGTGTTGGTGTGGGCTAACAGGGTTATTACATCTTGAAGACACCGCTACAAACAATGTGTTGGTGTAGGCTAACAGGGTTATTACATCTTGAAGACACCGCTACAAACAATGTGTTGGTGTGGGCTAACAAGGTTATTACATCTTGAAGACACCGCTACAAACAATGTGTTGGTGTGGGCTAACAAGGTTATTACATCTTGAAGACACCGCTACAAACAATGTGTTGTTATTACATCTTGAAGCTACAAACAATGTGTTGGTGTGGGTTATTACATCTGAAAACCGCTACAAACAATGTGTTGGTGTAGGCTAACAGGGTTATTACATCTTGAAGACACCGCTACAAACAATGTGTTGGTGTGGGCTAACAGGGTTATTACATCTTGAAGACACCGCTACAAACAATGTGTTGGTGTGGGCTAACAGGGTTATTACATCTTGAAGACACCGCTACAAACAATGTGTTGGTGTGGGCTAACAGGGTTATTACATCTTGAAGACACCGCTACAAACAATGTGTTGGTGTAGGCTAACAGGGTTATTACATCTTGAAGACACCGCTACAAACAATGTGTTGGTGTGTGGGCTAACAGGGTTATTACATCTTGAAGACACCGCTACAAACAATGTGTTGGTGTAGGCTAACAGGGTTATTACATCTTGAAGACACCGCTACAAACAATGTGTTGGTGTGGGCTAACAGGGTTATTACATCTTGAAACACCGCTACAAACAATGTGTTGGTGTAGGCTAACAGGGTTATTACATCTTGAAGACACCGCTACAAACAATGTGTTGGTGTAGGCTAACAGGGTTATTACATCTTGAAGACACCGCTACAAACAATGTGTTGGTGTGGGCTAACAGGGTTATTACATCTTGAAGACACCGCTACAAACAATGTGTTGGTGTGGGCTAACAGGGTTATTACATCTTGAAGACACCGCTACAAACAATGTGTTGGTGTAGGCTAACAGGGTTATTACATCTTCAAGACATCGCTACAAACAATGTGTTGGTGTGGGCTAACAGGGTTATTACATCTTGAAGGCACCGCTACAAACAATGTGTTGGTGTGGGCTAACAGGGTTATTACATCTTGAAGACACCGCTACAAACAATGTGTTGGTGTGGGCTAACAGGGTTATTACATCTTGAAGACACCGCTACAAACAATGTGTTGGTGTGGGCTAACAGGGTTATTACATCTTGAAGACACCGCTACAAACAATGTGTTGGTGTAACAGGGTTATTACATCTTGGGCTACAAACTAACAGGGTTATTACATCTTGAAGGCACCGCTACAAACAATGTGTTGGTGTGGGCTAACAGGGTTATTACATCTTGAAGACACCGCTACAAACAATGTGTTGGTGTGGGCTAACAGGGTTATTACATCTTGAAGACACCGCTACAAACAATGTGTTGGTGTGGGCTAACAGGGTTATTACATCTTGAAGACACCGCTACAAACAATGTGTTGGTGAAAGGCTAACAGGGTTATTACATCTTGAAGAACCGCTACAAACAATGTGTTGGTGTAGGCTAACAGGGTTATTACATCTGAGAACACCGCTACAAACAATGTGTTGGTGTAGGCTAACAGGGTTATTACATCTTGAAGGCACCGCTACAAACAATGTGTTGGTGTAGGCTAACAGGGTTATTACATCTTGAAGACACCGCTACAAACAATGTGTTGGTGTGGGCTAACAGGGTTATTACATCTTGAAGAACCGCTACAAACCGCTACAAACAATGTGTTGGTGTGGGCTAACAGGGTTATTACATCTTGAAGACACCGCTACAAACAATGTGTTGGTGTGGGCTAACAGGGTTATTACATCTTTAACAGGTTATTACATCTTGAAACACCGCTACAAACAATGTGTTGGTGTGGGCTAACAGGGTTATTACATCTTGAAACACCGCTACAAACAATGTGTTGGTGTTAACAGGGTTATTACATCTTAAACCGCTACAAACAATGTGTTGGTGTAGGCTAACAGGTTATTACATCTTGAAGACACCGCTACAAACAATGTGTTGGTGTAGGCTAACAGGGTTATTACATCTGAAGACACCGCTACAAACAATGTGTTGGTGTGGGCTAACAGGGTTATTACATCTTGAAACAGGGTTATTACATCTTGGAAGGCACACAAACAATGTGTTGGTGTAGGCTACAGGGTTAAATCTTGAAGACACAAGGCTAGGCAAACAATGTGTTGGTGTAGGCTAACAGGGTTATTACATCTTGAAGACACCGCTACAAACAATGTGTTGGTGTGGGCTAACAGGGTTATTACATCTTGAAGACACCGCTACAAACAATGTGTTGGTGTAGGCTAACAGGGTTATTACATCTTGAAGACACCGCTACAAACAATGTGTTGGTGTGGGCTAACAGGGTTATTACATCTTGAAGACACCGCTACAAACAATGTGTTGGTGTAGGCTAACAGGGTTATTACATCTTGAAGATGTGTTGGTGTGGGCACCGCTTACAAACAATGTGTTGGTGTGGGCTAACAGGGTTATTACATCTTGAAGACACCGCTACAAACAATGTGTTGGTGTAGGCTAACAGGGTTATTACATCTTGAAGACACCGCTACAAACAATGTGTTGGTGTAGGCTATCAGGGTTATTACATCTTGAAGACACCGCTACAAACAATGTGTTGGTGTAGGCTAACAGGGTTATTACATCTTCAAGACACCGCTACAAACAATGTGTTGGTGTGGGCTAACAGGGTTATTACATCTTGAAGACACCGCTACAAACAATGTGTTGGTGTAGGCTAACAGGGTTATTACATCTTGAAGGCACCGCTACAAACAATGTGTTGGTGTGGGCTAACAGGGTTATTACATCTTGAAGACACCGCTACAAACAATGTGTTGGTGTAGGCTAACAGGGTTATTACATCTTGAAGACACCGCTACAAACAATGTGTTGGTGTGGGCTAACAGGGTTATTACATCTTGTTATTAAGGCACCGCTACAAACAATGTGTTGGTGTGGGCTAACAGGGTTATTACATCTTGAAGACACCGCTACAAACAATGTGTTGGTGTAGGCTAACAGGGTTATTACATCTTGAAGACACCGCTACAAACAATGTGTTGGTGTAGGCTAACAGGGTTATTACATCTTGAAGACACCGCTACAAACAATGTGTTGGTGTAGGCTAACAGGGTTATTACATCTTGAAGACACCGCTACAAACAATGTGTTGGTGTAGGCTAACAGGGTTATTACATCTTGAAGACACCGCTACAAACAATGTGTTGGTGTAGGCTAACAGGGTTATTACATCTTGAAGGGCTACAAACAAGGGCTAACAGGGTTATTACATCTTGAAGACACCGCTACAAACAATGTGTTGGTGTGGGCTAACAGGGTTATTACATCTTGAAGACACCGCTACAAACAATGTGTTGGTGTAGGCTAACAAGGTTATTACATCTTGAAGACACCGCTACAAACAATGTGTTGGTGTAGGCTAACAGGGTTATTACATCTTGAAGACACCGCTACAAACAATGTGTTGGTGTGGGCTAACAGGGTTATTATTACATACACCGCTACAAACAATGTGTTGGTGTTGAAGACACCGCTACAAACAATGTGTTGGTGTAGGCTAACAGGGTTATTACATCTACTACAAACAATGTGTTGGTGTAGGCTAACAGGGTTATTACATCTTCAAGACACCGCTACAAACAATGTGTTGGTGTAGGCTAAACAGGGTTATTACATCTTGAAGACACCGCTACAAACAATGTGTTGGTGTAGGCTAACAGGGTTATTACATCTTGAAGACACCGCTACAAACAATGTGTTGGTGTAGGCTAACAGGGTTATTACATCTTGAAACACCGCTACAAACAATGTGTTGGTGTAGGCTAACAGGGTTATTACATCTTGAAAGCACCGCTACAAACAATGTGTTGGTGTTTGCTACAAACAAGGGTTATTACATCTTGAAGGCACCGCTACAAACAATGTGTTGGTGTGGGCTAACAGGGTTATTACATCTTGAAGACACCGCTACAAACAATGTGTTGGTGTAGGCTAACAGGGTTATTACATCTTGGAGACACCGCTACAAACAATGTGGGTTGGTTATTACATCTTGAAACACCGCTACAAACAAGGCTAACAGGGTTATTACATCTTGAAGACACCGCTACAAACAATGTGTTGGTGTAGGCTAACAGGGTTATTACATCTTGAAGTTATTACATCACCGCTACAAACAATGTGTTGGTGTAGGCTAACAGGGTTATTACATCTGTGAAACATCTAAAACTGCTACAAACAATGTGTTGGTGTAGGCTAACAGGGTTATTACATCTTGAAACACCGCTACAAACAATGTGTTGGTGTAGGCTAACAGGGTTATTACATCTTGAAGACACCGCTACAAACAATGTGTTGTGTAGGCTAACAGGGTTATTACATCTTGAAAACCGCTACAAACAATGTTGTTAGGCTGTGAAGACACCGCTACAAACAATGTGTTGGTGTAGGCTAACAGGGTTATTACATCTTGAAGGCACCGCTACAAACAATGTGTTGGTGTAGGCTAACAGGGTTATTACATCTTTGAAGATCTAAAACCGCTACAAACAATGTGTTGGTGTGGGCTAACAGGGTTATTACATCTAAAACAGCTACAAACAATGTGTTGGTGTAGGCTATCAGGGTTATTACATCACCGCTACAAACAATGTGTTGGTGTAGGCTAACAGGGTTATTACATCTTGAAGACACCGCTACAAACAATGTGTTGGTGTAGGCTAACAGGGTTATTACATCTTGAAGACACCGCTACAAACAATGTGTTGGTGTGGGCTAACAGGGTTATTACATCTTGAAGACACCGCTACAAACAATGTGTTGGTGTGGGCTAACAGGGTTATTACATCTTGAAGACACCGCTACAAACAATGTGTTGGTGAGGCTAACAGGTTATTACATCTTGAAGACACCGCACAAACAATGTGTTGGTGTGGGCTAACAGGGTTATTACATCTTGAAACACCGCTACAAACAATGTGTTGGTGTAGGCTAACAGGGTTATTACATCTTGAAGACACCGCTACAAACAATGTGTTGGTGTAGGCTAACAGGGTTATTACATCTTGAAGACACTACAAACAATGTGTTGGTGTAGGCTAACAGGTTATTACATCTTGAAGACACCGCTACAAACAATGTGTTGGTGTAGGCTAACAGGGTTATTACATCTTAAAACCGCTACAAACAATGTGTTGGTGTAGGCTAACAGGGTTATTACATCTTGAAGACACCGCTACAAACAATGTGTTGGTGTGGGCTAACAAGGGTTATTACATCTTGAAGGCACCGCTACAAACAATGTGTTGGTGTGAAGCAACAGGGTTATTACATCTTGAAGGCACCGCTACAAAAACAATGTGTTGGTGTGGGCTAACAAGGGTTATTACATCTTGAAGACACCGCTACAAACAATGTGTTGGTGTAGGCTAACAAGGGTTATTACATCTTGAAGACACCGCTACAAACAATGTGTTGGTGTGGGCTAACAGGATTATTACATCTTAGCACCGCTACAAACAATGTGTTGGTGTGGGCTAACAGAGGTTATTACATCTTGAAGGCACAGCTACAAACAATGTGTTGGTGTGGGCTAACAGGGTTACGTACATCTTGAAGACACCGCTACAAACAATGTGTTGGTGTAGGCTAACAGAGGTTATTACATCTTGAAGGCACCGCTACAAACAATGTGTTGGTGTA
>JAXRKP010002782.1:0-22500 GCA_037039925.1 Doris montereyensis
GCTTGGAAAGAAAAATACTCGAGAATAGTTTTCAATCTGCAGGGACTTGAACTCACGACGTTTTGCTGAGAGGCCAACACTTTGCCTTATAGACTACCGAGAGCTCCCCCAATCCCCACGTCAGTAAGGCCCTGGGGATCACAGGTTACACGACACGAATGTGTATATCCTAATTCTACTTGACTATTATCAGCATCCAGATGGATGAGACAGCTGTGTGTCTGTGTCTTTTCATTCCTCCTCTTATTTCCCTCTCCCTGGGGATAATCGGTAGTCCAGAGGCAAGGTGTGGGCCTCTCAACCCAAAGGTCTTGGGTTCAAGCCCAGCCAACGGTTGAAAAATGTTCTCGAGTTGTTGTTTTTCTAGTACAATCTACTCCCCCCCCGCCCTCCCTCTCTCTTTCTCCCGGTACAGGTAGGTGGATCGACACCTAGTTCAATCTGAGACGCACGATAAAACAGAGGTCCCGTGTGCAAATCACAACAAACTGTGCAAGTTGAAAATCATTCCGCTGTTTTACAGGAATATCTAGGCAACTCAAGTGTAAACAACACTTTTGTAACGTTAAAGATCACATGGCTGTTTTACAGGGCGGTCCAGACACAATTTTAAAACTCTTACCAAAAAAACCCGAGATCATTATAGGCTGGATGTTGGTAGAATTAAATCGAAATCCCCTTCTCCCACGTTCCTCACTAGTCTTTCTTTTTTGATCTCCAAGGTCTAGCTGACGTTAAGTAATGTGAATGCAATTCCACATTCTACACAATACGTTCACTCGACCTGTCCTTGACATTTTGTAAATGACGCAATAGTACAAAAATAAATAAATAAGAAAACAAATAAATAAATAAATAAATAAATAAATAAGCAGTGAAGAAAACAATATCCCGACAGTTACGTCGAAATCATAAACATTCGGCTCAAGACTTAGATGAAAATAACGGAAGCTGATTTATTGCGACAATAAGAATATCTGATACTCGCTAAAAATGACCTTGAAGCCACTCAACGCCCACTTAAGTCGGACTAATAGTAGTTAAATTAATTGTACAAGATTGTTAAACCCAAAACAATAAATAGACAATGTTGCCTTATAACTATTTAAGTCCCTCTATGTCTCTCTGCCTGCTTTTTCTGTCGATGCGTTTGTCCGTCACTCTCTGTCTGTATGTGAGTTTGTCTGTCAGTGTGTCTGTTTCTCTGACTGTCTGTCTGTCTGTCTGTCAAATCTGTCTGTCTGTCTGTCTGTCTGTCTGTCTGTCTGTCTCTCTCTCTCTCTCTCTCTCTCTCTCTCTCTCTCTCTCTCTCTCTCTCTCTCTCTCTCTCTCTCTCTCTCTCTCTCTCTCTCTCTCTCTCTCTCTCTCTCTCTCTCTCTCTCTCTCTCTCTCTGTCTCTCTGTCTCTCTCTGTCTCTCTCTGTCTCTGTCTCTGGCTCCTCTCTCTCTCTCTCTCTCTCTCTCTCTCTCTCTCTCTCTCTCTCTCATTCTCCCTCTCTCTCTCTCTCTGTCTGTCTCTGCCTGAAGTCTGTCTCTGTCTGTCTGTTTGTCTGTCTGTCTCTTGTCTGTCTCTGTCTCTCTCTCTCTCTCTGTCTGTCTCTGTCTGTCTCCTCTCGCTCTCCTCCCTCCTCTCTCCTCTCTCTTCCTCTTTCTCTCTATACTTGCTCCTTTTGTATAATTTTGATTTAAGCACTTGTGCTTCATTTTGCGGTGATTACGTTTGTAAAGTTGAAACTTTTAATCAAATCGGGCTAATGGATGGATGGACAAAAAAGATAGAAGGGGACGAGTCTAAAATTTCATTTCTAAGTCAAGGCTACACCTAAGATATCTGACGAAGGCATAATATATCCATTGCACGTATTTAGTCTGAAATGCCTGTCAATGTAATAGCCGATGGGTGTTTATGGGAAAAAAGGAGAGGGGTGTTGGAGGGGAAGGATCGTCCATCTATTAAATCTAAAAGGGCACCCGTCAAAATGATTGTTTATGGGAAAAAAGGAGAGGGGGTGTTTTTCTCATAGCATTTTGCCACTTTCGTTGGCATTAAATATGTATGGAAGGAAACGGCCTCTACTCCCCTTAAAGAGATCTTGTGCAATTAGTAAACAAACACACACATAGACACACACACACAAACACACACACACACATACATACAAATACACAAACACGCGCGCGCACACACACACGTTGACTAACACACACTGGCATATACAAACGACAAACAGACAGCACGGGCAGTCACATCACATAGAATTGATCCGAAAGCACGCAGTAAACCCATATGATGTGATGGTGTGGTGATGTCATGATGTGATGGTGTGGTCATGTGATGATGTAATGGTGTGGTGATGAGAACATTTGATGGTGTGGTGATGTGGTAATGTGTTAGTGTGATGATGTGATGTGATGATGGTGATGTTGTGATGTTGTGATGTGGTGATGGTGATGTGATGGTGTGGTGATTTGGAAATATGATGGTGTGGTGATGTAGGGATGTGGTCATGTGGTTGTGTGATGATGTGGTGGTGTTGTAATGTAGTGTCGTGATGTGATGGTGTGGGGATATGGTGATGAGATGGTGTGGGGATGCGAGTGTGGTGATGTGATGATATGGTGATATGGTGATGGAATAGTGGGGTAATGTGGTGGTGTGATGAAGTGATGATGTGCTGATGTGGTGGCGTGGTGATGTCGGAATTTTGATGGTGAGGTGATGTCGTGATGTGATGGTTTGGTTATGCGGCGATGTGGTGATGTGGTGATGTGATTGTGAGGTAATGTGGTGATGTGGTGATCAGATCATAAATTAGTCAGTATTGTGTAATTCATCTTAACTCCAAGTTACATGAGTTAAAATTCTAGAAGTAGTATCAAGTTACATGAATTATATATCATAGGCAATGCATGTACATATTATAACATATCGGTCATTTAACTTAAATGTGACATGGGTTTATAAAGTAATATACATATGTATGTATGTATATATATATATATATATATATATATATATATATATATATATATATATATATATATATTATATATATATATATATATATATATATATATATATATATATATATATATATATATATATTTATATATAATTCAGAGTTGGTCATTCTTTGTTCGACATAGGCTCCGCTGCCAAGTCCGTAGGAGTAATCATATTTGACATATAGCTTTTTAATGATCCCACAATCAATTGTTCTATCAGAAGTGACGCTAAATTAATGAAAATTTCATTGTTTCCACATATTTGTGTAGAACTTAGATTTACATAAACCGCCACTTTAAACAGGCGTCATAATTAATAAGTTGGAATACCAGACCTGCCGCTCACGCCTAGCTGTGCAACCTCCGCCTCGAATACTGACTCGATCTAAAATTGTACATGTCATTACCCGGAATATAAGATTCTTCGGGTCATGTAATTTGAAACGTATAATAAATTTCTATTTCATAAGACGATATGCATGTATGACTTATTTCAAAGAAATATAAAATGTTCTTTTGTAAAGAGATATCCATCTTTAAGTACAACGTAATTGTACACAAACGATAAAGTATGGATCCTTTAAACAATTAATTAGTGATATTATCAATTTGTAAAGGAGACGATGGATAATTAATCCATGCAAGACAGTCAATGAATAAAATCTAAAATGCATGAATTTACTGACTGAGTAATTAAGACTGGTTGCAGTATGGTATTTGTGTAGCAACCAGGAAGTATGTGGATTTAAGTCGGAAGCACCATGCGGATGAGCAACATAATCTTTAGCTCTATTTAGTAAAAGTTGTATAAGTTAATCTGACACAATTTAAAGCTGGATCAAAATGTTGTTTTTTTTATTAAATAACGAAATGGAAATGTCGAAGAGAATTATAAAGAAATGTTCACATCACGCATATACTTGCGATGCTAGAGACATCGGGGAAATCTCTGGAAGATTTCAAAATCAAAAAGAAACCCTGAGATGGAGTGCACAGTTAACTATAACGTGGCTGACGAGAATAAAAAAAAAAAAGAATAGATGAAATAACAAGCCCCCAAAAAAGACAGAGGCCTTAAAACTGTCGTCTGTATTACTCAGGCGTATGAAGGAAGGAAGGAAGGAAGGAAGGGGGGGGGGGGGTACTTTGTTTGATGCTTCCTTCGTCTAGCAGGAAAAGACGCTAAAACTAGTAGAACCCATTAGCGTCCGTCATCTTCAATTCGCAATAGCCAGATATAAACGGTGCCGTGGCTTGATGGAAGGGTGATGGGGTGATGTGATGTGGTGGTGGTACAGTGATGTGATGGAATATGATACGGTGATGTGATGATGTGATGGATGGTGATGTGGTGATGGGATGTGGGGTGCGGTGATGTAATGAAATGGTGATGTGGTGATCTGATGGATAGTGATGTGGTGATTGGGTGATATGATATGGGGTGCGGTGATGTGATGGAATGTGATGTGGTGATGTGATGGGGGATGCAGTGATGTGATGGAATGGTGATGTGGGAATGGGGTGGTGCTGATGTGCTGGAGTGGTCATGTGATGTGGTGATGTGGTGATGGGATGATGTGATGAAGTGTTGATGTGGTAATGTGGTGATGTGGTGATGTGGTAATGTGATTATGTGATGATGTGGTGATTTGGTGATGTGGTGATGTGGTGATGTGGTGATATGGTGTTGTGGTGTTGTAGTGATGTGGTGATGTGGTGATTTGGTGATTTGGTGATGTGGTGATGTGGTGATGTGATGTGATGTGGCGATGTGGTGATGTGGTGTTGTAGTGATGTGGTGATGTGGTGATGTGGTGATGTGGTGATGTGGTGATTTGGTTATGTGGTGAGGTGGTGATGTTGTGATGTGGGGATATGATGGACTGATGGTGTGGTGATGTGGTGATGTGATGGAGGTGATGTGGTGATGTGATGTGGGATGCAGTGATGTGATTGAATGGTGATGTGGGAATGGGGTGGTGCGCTGATGTGCTGGAGTGGTCATGTGATGTGGTGATATGGTGATGGGATGATGTGATGATGTGCTGATGTGTTGATGTGGTAATGTGGTGATGTGGTGATGTGGTAATGTGATTATGTGATGATGTGGTGATTTGGTGATGTGGTGATGTGGTGATATGGTGACGTGGTGTTGTAGTGATGTGGTGATGTGGTGATGTGGTGATTTAGTGATGTGGCGATGTGGTGATGTGGTGATGTGGTGATGTGGTGATGTGGTGATGTGGTGTTGTAGTGATGTGGTGATGTGGTGATGTGGCGATGTGGTGATGTGGTGATTTTGGTGATGTGGTGAGGTGGTGATGTTGTGATGTGGGGATATGATGTACTGATGGTGTGATGGAGTGTGGGATGTGGTGATGTGGTGATGTGGTGATGTGGTGATGTGGCGATGTGGTGATGCGGTGTTATAGTGATGTGGTGATGTAGTGATTTGGTGATGTGGTGATGTGGTGATATGATGATGTGGTGATGTGGTGCTGTAGTGATGTGGTGATGTTGTGAAGTGGTGATGTGGTGAGGTGGTGATGTGGTGATGTGGGGATGTGATGGAGTGATGGTGTGGTGATGTGATGATGTGGTGATGGGTTGATGTGGTGATATGATGAAGTGGTGATGGTGATGTGGTGATGTGGTGATGTGATGGAATGGTGATGTGGTGATGTGTTGAAGTGATGATGTGGTGATGTGATGGTGCAGTGACATGATGGAATGATGATGATGTTGTGCAGTGGTGTGATGGAATAGTGATGTGGGGATGTGATGGCACGTGATGCTGTGGAATGATGTTGTGGTGATGTGCTGATGTGAAGTGGTGATGTGATGTGGTGATATGATGTGGTGATGTGATGTGGTGATGTGGTAGTGTGGTGATGTGGTAGTGTGGTGATGTGGTGATGTGATGATTTGGTGGTGTGATGATGTGGTTTGATTATGTCGTGGTGTGTCTTTTGTCCTCCTGATCGTAGATGCACTGCAGTGCCAGATCGATCCACCATTTTGTTTGTCTTCGTTTTTTTCTGCTCCTTTATCTTGTTATAGGTAGGACAAAATGAGTGCCTACTCCTGTCATAGACGGACGAAAAATCCAGGAGATCCCATGTGTCTGCTCAAATTAAAAGAACCCTTGTAGTTAGAAGTCAAACATTCCCGTCGCCACGCTGGCAAAATTAAATTTACTCTCCAAGGCTCATTTAGAAACAACATGTTGTGCCCCAGGCTTATTGATCAGTTCATTACTCTGCATAAAAGTAGAAGAGGCAAAGACCAGAGGAGAAAGAAGTGAGGCTGTGGATCCATAATTACCTCACAATAAAATTAGCGCAGGCATGGCACTGATAGCAACTGATACAGAATCGCCAATATTGACGTAAAAGACTGGTACTTGTAAAAGGTAGGATTGTATGTGAATGACTAAATATTTCTTACATAATTTGTATACAATAGCTGTGACGTAAAATATTGCATTGACCAGCTGCCTGTCTTGCTGTGAACCAGTGGTTGAGTCTTGTGTCTGTTAGGAATTGTTTGTAGTAGGGTAGTCATATTATTATTGAGAATTCTAGAGCTAAATCTGAAATCTACTTCTAGAATCTAGATGTTCGTTCTAGATCTAGGCTGAACAAAACAAAATCTAGATCTAGTTTTAGATCTAGGCCTAGATGTGTTTATGCCTAGCTCTGTCTATCTCTAGATCTAGGCCTCTAGGCATAGATTTATTTATATCTAGCTCTGTCTAGCTCTACATCGAGACTAAACAAAACAACATCTAGATCTAGCTCCAGATCTAGGCCTAGATCTGTTTATGCCTGGCTCTGTCTAGCTCTAGATATAGATCTGTTTATGCCTAGCTCTGTCTATCTCTAGATCTAGGCCTCTGGGCATAGATTTATTTATATCTAGCTCTGTCTAGCTCTACATCGAGACTAAACAAAACAACATCTAGATCTAGCTCCAGATCTAGGCCTAGATCTGTTTATGCCTGGCTCTGTCTAGCTCTAGATCTAGATCTAGATCTGTTGATTGCGGAAATAAAATGTTCAGTAGTTCTTTCATCTTCCTTTCGTTTCTTTGCTTTTTGTTTCCTGAAGAATTTGTACTTGTTGTTTGTTGTTGCTTTTTGTTTTTGCTGTTATTTTTGTTTTTTGTTGGATGTTTTTGTTGTTACTTAACTGGGTTATTTTTTAGTGGGTAAGGTTGAGTTTTATTATTATGAGAGATAATTCGGTGGAGATTCTGTTCAGGTGAAATAATCACCCACGGAATCAATAGACACAATAAACTGAAATATCAACAAACGTTTTGAAAAGTATCGCACACATTATAATAATCTCAAAGAATTAAAAAAAATTAAAAAAAAAAAAAATTCCACCACCACCACCCTTTCAATGCGTCGCATACAAATGAATACATTGGCATGTGTTGCAGCCTAAATGGGGAAACCCTGAGGTAAGCCATCTTGCTCTCATGATAGAGGCATTAACCGATTTAGGCTGGATCTGCTTTACGACTATAAAAAGCCCTTCACGAATAATGTTTGTTGCTTCTAATTACCGGTCTCATTGATTTTGAAGGTCAGATCGACACCATCATGATATAAGGACATCAAGAGGAACATGTTAGTAAAGTACACGTCCCCAAGGGGGGGGGGGGGCATCGGCTGCTTGACTTAAGATCATGATGTCCTTGGTTTGAATCCTGACAAAGCTACCCCGACTTTGTGTTCTTTGGGGAAGACAACACTCATGTGCAAATTGGTACAAGCATTTAGCTAGGAAGAAAATACCTATGTCAGACTAACATCTTGCCGAGACGCTGATTATTATCACCTGTTTCGCTCCACGCCATAGACATCGGGATAAGGTGTTGAATGAAACTTTGCTTCTCCATTTTTTTTGTACTTCCCTATTTTAAAAAGAAAGAAAAACTTTTGGATAATTATGCAACGTGTACTTAAGATTGCAAAGACATAAGGATAATATGAGTCGATGGAATAAATGTGGAAGACCTATTGAAAATAGGTAAATTCCACGAGAATAAAGATAAAGGCGACATTGGTTTAAAGCCCTGGCTGACACAGGTTGTATTCATGACTACAATGGTTCAAAGCCCTGGTTGACACAGGTTGTATTCACGACGACAATGGTTCAAAGCCCTGGCTGACACAGGTTGTATTCACGACGACAATGGTTCAAAGCCCTGGCTGACACAGGTTGTATTCATGACTACAATGGTTCAAAGCCCTGGCTGACACAGGTTGTATTCACGACGACAATGGTTCAAAGCCCTGGCTGACACAAGTTGTATTCACGACGACACTGGTTCAAACCCCTGGCTGACACAGGTTGTAATCACGACGACAATGGTTCAAAGCCCTGGCTGACACAGGTTGCATTCAGACGACAATGGTTCAAAGCCCTGGCTGACACAGGTTCTATTCACGACAACAATGGTTCAAAGCCCTGGCTGACACAGGTTGTATTCACGACGACACTGGTTCAAAGCCCTGGCTAGCACAGGTTGTTATCACGACGACAATGGTTCAAGCCCCTTGCTAGATAAAAGTGGTTTTGTCACGACGTTGTATTATTTTGAAAGGTACCTCACTCTGCTTTGCTCACTTGACCGATGTGAATGAGTACCTCGCTATAAGAAGAAAAGATCATCTCAGTGTGTTAGTACAAAGTCTAAAATCCAAGAAGTTGAATTATTTTTTTTATGAAATGGCCTGCTTGGGGGATGTACAGTTGGTAAACCTGTATTACCTTGTTGGAAATCAAGCTACCAATGAAACATCATTTATTTATATTGCAAGCTGTCATATTACATAACTTTCTAAAGATACTTTATTTGTACTGCACACTGTCATATTATGTAACTTTCTCCATTGTACTTTATTTATACTGAAAGCTTTTGTATTACGTAACTTTCTAAAACTTTCTTAATTTATACTACAAGCTTTCGTATTATGTAACTTTCTAAAACGTACTTTATTTATATTGCAAGCTTTTGTATTATGTAATTTTCTAATACGTGCTATATTTGTGCTGTAAGGTTTCGTATTACTTAACTTTTCTCAAAGGTACTTTATTTGTACTGCAAGTTTTTATATTATGTTACGTATCTTTCTAAAACATACTTTGTTTGCACTGCAAACTTTTGTATTACGTATCTTTATGAAACGTACTTTATTTGTACTGCGAGTTTTGTATTACATAACTTTTTTAAAACGTGCTTTATTGTAGTGCAAATTTTTTTATTAAGTTACTTTCTAAAACGTTCTTTATTTGTACTGCAAAGTTTGTATTACGGAACTTTCGAAAGCGTGACGAACTATGGCATTCCTTAAATGAACACAATGTAGACCAAAATTTAATAGAAGCCATGAAAGGTTTCATAATAAACCAACATGTGCAGTGAGAGTAGCTGGAAACATATCTGAAAAATTGATAGAAATAGGGATAAGACAGGGTTGTGTCCTATCACATTTATGGATTCAGTCGCAAAGGCATCCTCAGAAATGAAGAAAATGTATGTGGATGTTCAATCCAATAAATGTATCAGTGCTTTCATTTGTCAATAATTTATTTCTGTTTGAAAATCAGAAAGCGACCTTCAGTCGAATATTAACATGGTAAACAATGAACTAAATAAAAAAGGAATGAGAGTAAATGCAAAGAAAACCAAAACTATTCTAGTAACTAGGGAAGCTAAAACGCAAAATCTTAAATTGGGAAGGAGAATTTAGAACAAGTTCACAGTTACCCAAGAGTAATGATTAACTCAGAGGAAAACTAAGAGAAGAAATCGGCCAGAGAATCCAACAGGCAAGTGCAATATATAACAATCTAGGAAAGGCATTTGTAGGTAAACAAGAATTGTCAATAAAAACCAAAATGGCAGTACACAACACAGTTTATTGTCCTACTCTCCTCTATGGCAGCCAAACCTGGACCTTAGACAGTAGAGAATACAATAGAGTACAGGCAGCTGAAATGAAATATATAAGACGAGTACTGGGGAAAACTAAAACAGACAAAATCAGAAACACAGCAATAATAGATCAAACCAAAGCAGATAGCATTAAAAACTAAGATAGAAATAAATCAATTGAGATAATTTGGGCATGTAAACAGAATGAATGACAATAGAATAGCTAAATTAGCATACAGTGCTAAAGCCCAAGTTAAAAGAACAAAAGGCAGACCTCAGAGAAAGTGGGAAGATGATATAAAAGAGGCATCGAAATAAAGAAATTAAATTTTTTGGAAGGAAACAGAAAATGCCCGGACAGGGCATCCTGGAGAAAGATCATCTCGGACATCTGAACTCATACACCCAAAGGTAGAATGGGAGATGATAAAGAATGAAAGAAATGTTTGTATTACGTAAGTTTCTAAAACAGACTTTATTTGTACAGCAAGTTTTATATTACGTCATTTTTTAAACATACTTTATTCGTACCAGAAGCTTTGTATTACGTGCCTTTCTAAAATGTATTTTATTTGTACAGCAAATTTGTATTACGTATCTTTTAAAACATACTTTATTTGTACCACAAGCTTTGTATTACGTACTTTTCTAAAACATACTTTATTTGTACCGCAAACTTTGCATTACGTATCTTTCTAAAAGGTGCTTTATTTGTACCGCAAACTTTGTATTACATACTTTTCTAAAACGTACTTTATTTGTACGCAAGCTTTGTATTACGTACTTTTCTAAAACATGCTTTATTTGTCCCGCAATCTTTGTATTACGAAATTTTCTAAAACATAATTTATTTGTACCGCAAGCTTTGTATTACTAACTTTTCTAAAACATGCTTTATTTGTACGCAATCTTTTGTATTACAAACTTTTCTAAAACTTAATTTATTTGTACTGCAATCTTTTGTATTACGAACTTTTCTGAAAAATAATTTATTTGTACCGCAAGCTTTGTATTACGTATTTTTCTAACACATACTTTATTTGTACTGCAATCTTTGTATTACGAACTTTTCTAAAACATAATTTATTTGTACCGTAAGCTTTTGTATTACGTACTTTTCTAAAACATGATTTATTTGTACCGTAAGCTTTGTATTATGTACTTTTCTAAAACATACTTTATTTGTACCGCAATCTTTGTATTACGATACTTTTCTAAAACATACTTTATTTGTACCGCAAGCTTTGTATTACTAACTTTTCTAAACATACTTTATTTGTACCGCAATCTTTGTATTACGTACTTTTCTAAGCATACTTTATTTGTACCGCAATCTTTGTATTATGTACTTTTCTAAGCATACTTTATTTGTACCGCAATCTTTGTATTACTAAATTTTCTAAGCATACTTTATTTGTACCGCAAGCTTTGTATTACTAACTTTTCTAAGCATACTTTATTTGTACCGCAAGCTTTGTATTACTAACTTTTCTAAAACATGCTTTATTTGTACGCAATCTTTGTATTAATAACTTTTCTAAAACATACTTTAATTGTACCGCAACTTTGTATTACTAACTTTTCTAAAACATACTTTATTTGTCCCGCAATCTTTGTATTATGAGCTTTTCTAAAACATACTTTATTTGTACCGCAATCTTTGTATTATCAGCTTTTCTAAAAAATATACTTTATTTGTCCCGCAATCTTTGTATCACTAACTTTTCTAAAACATACTTTATTTGTCACGCGATCTTTGTATTATCAGCTTTTCTAAAATATGCTTTATTTATCCCGCAATCTTTGTATCACAAACATTTCTAAAACATGCTTTATTTGTACCGCAAGCTTTGTACTACGTAGTTTTCTAAAACATATCCCATTGATTCTGTCGGCTTGTCATCACCTGGCGATAGAGGTAGATTAGATATACGTCCTTGATGTTAGCTTGAATCATTGAAAAAGGTCCTTGAAGTTAAAATAAGCGAGATTTATACGAAAAGGTAAACGGCTACTCCACCATTTAATCAAATACCGCACCTTTTGTGGAAACGTTGTTGTTTGTGTTACCATTATAAAAGTGTCAGTAGTTGTGCCTTCCTTGTCTGGCAGGAAAAAGAAACCGGAATGAATAGTATTTTTCACATTCATGTGTATGGTATTTCACTCCAATCTCAGTATTGCTGATGAAATGGACAGTATTTTAATTTGATTTTACCGCTATTCGCAACACTGAGGTAGATTATCCTCGGGTTGTTGTTGTTGTTCTTGTTGTTGAGGTGAGTTTTTGTGGTAGGATGTTTTTTCCTTTCAATGTTACCCTTTCTGTCCTCTAACTAGCCAAAGGATCCTTAACATCACATAGTATATGCCTCCTTTTTATCATCCGTCTTCGGTGGGGCTAGATGTCGATCCACCTGGCTGGAGCAAAAGGATAGGTTTTACTCAAAAAAGGAATGTCAAAGAAATGTTCAATCTGGTCAGGCCCGAGACCACGTCCATTTGGTTAAGAGGCCGACACCTTACCTCTCGATCACTCAAGTCCGCGTATCTCAAACTCAGAAAGGATTATCTTTCTCACTCAATAACACCCCCTGCCCCCCCCCCCCCCCATAAAAACACACCAAAAAGAAACAAAATGAATAATGATATAGAAAGTGGAGAAGCTGTAGAAATCAGACTCATCTCGATACCTAGTACATTGTTGATATCAATATCAATGATAATGAGAAGAAGAAAAAGAAGAAGAAAAAGAAGAGGAATAAGGAGAAGAAGAAATAGAAGGAGAAAAAGAAGAAGAACAGCAACAACAACAACAACAACAACAAAAAAGAGGAATAAGGAGAAGAAGAAGGATGGGGAAGAGCAGAAGAATGCTATTCGCTTGTCTCTTATTTCATTCAATTTCCAATGATATTGCTGAAATGAACAGAAAGTAAAAACGGATCTGGTCGTTTGCCCAAAGATGTCGGATTCAGTCAATGTACTCTTTAGCGTCTATCTTTTGGAACGCTTTAGTGTTTATATGAACAATATTAAACTTCATAGAATATTCATTCATCATCTATTGGTCTGATCCACAAGGTTCCATTTCTACCTTTATTTTACTTCAAAGTATTCTTTGTTCTAAAGGAGGATATTATTTGTTACATTAATTTGCATGTTGTTTCTGGATGCAGATGTTTACTAAAATTATACAAAGGAATAGGATTTTTTTATGTTTATGTTTATGATTTGTTCTTTTCCTCTTATCTTCATTTATACATTCTGAATTTCACATTGCCATTTCCATTCACCGGTATTCACACATTTGCTTCATGCTATGACGATTGGTTGTCTTCTTGTGTTTTCTTTTTTTTCTTGACTTACTTACATGTACTTACTTATTCTCTCATTGAACCGCCAATGGGGAATCGGTAGTTCAGAGGCAAGTTGTCGGCTCTTTACCTAGCAGGTAGTGGGTTCGAGCCCCGCCAACGGGTGACACATTTTCTGGAGTTCTTTTGAGTAAAATCTACCCCTCCCCCCCCCCCCACACTCTGATCACAACACTCTGCGCACGTTAAAGATCCCTTGGCTGTTTACAGGACAGTCTGAGCAATATTAAATATCATACCACGACCCCCGAGATCTCCATAGTTGTGGATGTGGGTAAATTTCAATTTCAATCATCTTTATTGATCCTTTAAAAAAGGAAATTATAAATGTGTTATCACAATTTCCGTTTGAAAAAATAAAAGAATACATCAATGCATTCAAATTAAAAACAAATTTAACTTAGTTAATCATTAAATGTTTAGATTTTAGGAGAAGTATAAAAAAATGCAAAAGTGGGTAAATAAATAGTGCGATGAAACAATATATATATATAAAAAATGTTTTAACAAAAATAGAATAATTATAGACAAATCAGTTTAGCTTTATGCACACTCATTAACTTATCATAAATCATTCATTCATCATCCATCAATTTACATTTCTTAAACATTGTGAGGAAAACGCCATTGTGCTTATTCACGAAAAAAAACAACAAAAACTGTTCATCCGTTGACGCGGTTCAAACCCACTACCTTTTCGTTGGGAGGCCAACACATTGCCTCTGGATTACCACGTTCTCCACCTTCATCTTTTAGTCATGCTTGTCACTTTTTCAGCACCAGTTCTTTCCCAAACCTTTTTTTCTAAACCTTTCCCAAACCTTTCCAAAACCTTTCCCAAACCTTTCCCAAACCTTTCCCAAACCTTTCCCAAACCTTTTCCCAAACCTTTCCCAAACCTTCCCAAACTTTTCCCAAACCTTTCCAAAACCTTTCCAAAACCTTTCCCAAACTTTTCCGAAACCTTTCCAAAACCTTTTCCAAAACCTTTCCCAAACCTTCCGCAAAACTTTCCAAACCTTTCCCAAGCCTTTTCCAAATCTTTCAAAACCTTTCCAAACTTTTCCCAAACCTTTTCCAAACCGTTTCCAAATCTTTCACAAACCTTTCCCAAACCTTTCCCAAATCTTTCCCAAACCTTTCCCAAACTTTCTTTTCCCAAACCTTTCCCAAAACTTCCCCAAACCATTCCCAAACCTTTCCCAAACCTTTCCCAAACCTTTCCCAAACATTTCACAAACCTTTTTCCAAACCTTCCAAAACCTTTTTTAAACCTTTTGCAAACCTTTTCCAAACCTTTCCCTAACCTTTCCAAAACCTTCCCAAACATTTCCCAAACCTTTCCCAAACCTTTTTTAAACCGTTTCCAAACCTTTCCCAAACCTTTCCAAACCGTTCCAAAACCTTTCCAAACCCTTTCCCAAATCTTTCCCAAACCTTTCCTAAACCGTTCCCAAACCTTTCCCAAACCTTTCCAGAACTTTTCCCAAACCTTTCCCAAACCTTTTATTACCTTTTTCCCAAACCTTTCCCAAACCTTTTCAAACCTTTCCCAAACATTTTCCAAACCTTTTCCAAACTTTTTCCCAAACCTTTCCCAAACCTTTCCCAAACCTTTTCCCAAACCTTCCCAAACCTTTCCAAACCTTTTCCCAAACCTTTCCCAAACCTTTCCAAACCTTTTCCAAACCTTTCCCAAACCTTTCCCAAACCTTTCCCAAACTTTTCCCAAACCTTCCCAAACCTTTCCCAAACCTTTTCCAAACCTTTCCCAAACCTTTCCCAAACCTTTTCCAAACCTTTCCCAAACCTTTTTCCAAACCTTCCCAAACTTTTCCCAAACCTTTCCCCAAACCTTTCCCAAACCTTTCCCAAACCTTTTCCAAACCTTTCCCAAACATCAAACTATTTCAAAACCTTTTCCCAAACCTTTTCCAAACCTTTCCAAACCTTCCCAAACCTTTCCCAAACCTTTCCCATTACAACTTTTTCCCAAACCCTTTCCCTGGGATGGTTCCCAAACCTTACTAAGGCCTTTCTTCAAACCTTTCCCAAACCTTTCCCAAACTTTTCTCTGTCGTTTATTTGTCCAAATTTCCAAACCTTTCTACACACAGTGGCTGGTTGATTTACAGTCATACAATCAGTTCATCACACAGTGGCTTGTTGATTTCAGTCATACATGTATCAGTTCATACACACAGTGGCTTGTTGATTTAAAGTCATACCATGTATCAGTTCATACACACAGTGGCTTGTTGATTTTATCAATGTAGTTTATTGTATTTCAGTCATTTATAACAGTGGCTGTTGATTTAAAGTCATACATGTATCAGGTCATACACATTGTTTGGTTGATTTAAAGTCATACATGTATCAGTTCATACACACCATGGCTTGTTGATTTAAAGTCATACATGTATCAGTTCATACACACAGTGGCTGGTTGATTTAAAGTCATACATGTATCAGTTCATACACACAGTGGCTTGTTGATTTAAAGTCATCCATGTATCAGTTCATACACACAGTGGCTGGTTGATTTAAAGTCATACATGTATCAGGTCATACACATTGTGGCTGGTTGATTTTCACAGTCATCCATGTATCAGTTCATACACATTGTGGCTGGTTGATTTAAAGTCATGCATGTATCAGTTCATACACACCATGGCTTGTTGATATAAAGTCATACATGTATCAGTTCATACACATTGTGGCTGGTTGATTTGATTTACAGTCATCATGCATGTATCGGTTCATACACACATTGGCTGGTTGATTTAAAGTCATCCATGTATCAGTTCATACATACAGTGGCTTGTTGATTTAAAGTCATCCATGTATCAGTTCATACACACAGTGGCTGGTTGATTTAAAGTCATCCATGTATCAGTTCAGACACACAGTGGCTGGTTGATTTAAAGTCATCCATATATCGGTTCATACACACAGTGGCTGGATGATTTAAAGTCATCCATGTATCAGTTCATACACACAGTGGCTGGTTAATTGATTAGTAAATAATTAGTTCAGCAGGTCAAGATCAAGTTTATCCATACGGTCATGTTGTTTTCAAGGAGGACGGATCAAATTGTCTTATTATTCTCAAGGAGAATGGATCAAATTATCTTATTATTCTCAAGGAGAACGGATCAAATTGTCTTATTATTCTCAAGGAGAACGGATCAAATTGTCTTATTATTCTCAAGGAGGACGGATGAAATTGTCTTATTATTCTCAAGGAGGACGGATCGAAAGTTCAGTTGTTCTCAAAGAGGACGGATCAAAAGTTCTTCTCAAAGAGGACGGATCAAAAGGTCATTTGTTCTCAAAGAGGACGGATCAAAAGGTCATTTGTTCTCAAAGAGGACGGATCAAAAGGTCATTTGTTCTCAAAGAGGACGGAAAAAGGTCATTTGTTCTCAAAGAGGACGGATCAAAAGGTCATGTTGTTCTCAAAGAGGACGGATCAAAAGGTCATGTTGTTCTCAAAGAGGACGGATCAAAAGGTCATGTTGTTCTCAAAGAGGACGGATCAAAAGGTCATGTTGTTCTCAAAGAGGAAAGAGGACGGATCAAAAGGTCATTTGTTCTCAAAGAGGACGGATCAAAAGGTCATGTTGTTCTCAAAGAGGACGGATCAAAAGGTCATTTGTTCTCAAAGAGGACGGATCAAAAAGGACATGTTGTTCTCAAAGAGGACGGATCAAAAGGTCATTTGTTCTCAAAGAGGACGGATCAAAAGGTCATGTTGTTCTCAAACGGATCAAAAGGACATTTGTTCTCAAAAGGACATCAAAAGGTCATTTGTTGTTCTCAAAGAGGACGGATCAAAAGGTCATGTTGTTCTCAAAGAGGATCAAAAGGTCATCAAAGGAGGATCAAAATGTTGTTCTTAAAGAGGACGGATCAAAAGGAAATGTTGTTCTCAAAGAGGACGGATCAAAAGGTCATGTTGTTCTCAAAGAGAACGGATCAAAAGGTCATGTTGTTCTCAAAGAGGACGGATCAAAAGGTCATGTCGGTCTCAAAGAGGACGGATCAAAAGGTCATGTTGTTCTCAAAGAGGACGGATCAAAAGGTCATTTGTTCTCAAAGAGGACGGATCAAACGGTCATGTTGTTCCCAAAGAGACGAATCAAACGGTCATTTGTTCTCAAAGAGGACGGATCAAAAGGACACGTTTGTTCTCAAAGAGGACGGATCAAAAGGTCATTTGTTCTCAAAGAGGACGGATCAAAAGGTCATGTTGTTCTCAAAGAGAACGGATCAAAAGATCAAACGGTCATGTTGTTCTCAAAGAGGACGGATCAAACGGTCATTGGTTCTCAAAAGGACATCAAACGGTCATGTTGTTCTCAAAGAGGACGGAATCAAATCAAAGAGGACGGATCAAACGGTCATGTTGTTCTCAAAGAGGACGAACAAACGGTCATTAGGTTCTCAAAGAGGACGAATCAAACGGTCATGTTGTTCTCAAAAGAGAACGGATCAAAAGGAATCAAAGGTCATTTGGTCTCAAAGAGGACGAATCAAACGGTCATTAGGTCTCAAAGAGGACGAATCAAACGGTCATGTTGTTCTCAAAGAGGACGAATCAAACGGTCATTAGGTCTCAAAGAGGACGAATCAAACGGTCATGTTGTTCTCAAAGAGGACGAATCAAACGGTCATGTTGTTCTCAAAGAGGACGAATCAAACGGTCATTAGGTCTCAAAGAGGACGAATCAAACGGTCATTAGGTCTCAAAGAGGACGGATCAAACGGTCATGTTGTTCTCAAAGAGGACGAATCAAACGGTCATGTTGGTCTCAAAGAGGACGAATCAAACGGTCATGTTGTTCTCAAAGAGGACGAATCAAACGGTCATCTCAAAGAGGAGGTCTCATTTGGTCTCAAAAAGAGGACGGATCAAACGGTCATGTTGTTCTCAAAGAGGACAGATCAAAAGGACATGTTGTTTTCAAAGAGGACGGATCAAAAGGACATGTTGTTTTCAAAGAGGACGGATCAAACGGTCATGTTGTTCTCCATCTAATTGATTTCCTGATGGCCATCAGATATTTTGAATGAATTTCATGTACAGGATTGATTTGGTTCCACAGGAAGCAATATAATTATAATTAATTTTTGTTTCTCGACGTTCGTTTTAAGAGTTGACTGTATCCCTTGTCAGAGAGATTTCAAGTGTTGTGTAGTTAACTGTATACCTTATCATATAGATTTCAAATGTTGTGTAGTTAACTGTATACCTATCATAGAGATTTCAAATATTGTGTAGTTAACTTAATCATAGAGTCGATTACCTATCATAGAGTTGTGTAGTTAACTGTATACCTATCATAGAGATTTCAAATATTGTGTAGTTAACTGTATATCTTATCATAGATCATCTTAATAGAGATTTCAAGATTCGTTGTGTAGTTAACCACATACCTTATCATAGAGTTTTCAAATGTTGTGTAGTTAACCACATACCTTATCATAGAGATTTCAAATGTTGTGTAGTTAACCACATACCTTATCATAGAGTTTTCAAATGTTGTGTAGTTAACTACATACCTTATCATAGAGATTTCAAATGTTGTGTAGTTAACTACATACCTTATCATAGAGATTTCAACAAGTTGTGTAGTTAACTACATACCTTATCATAGAGATTTCAAATGTTGTTTAGTTAACTACATACCTATCATAGAGATTTCAAATGTTGTGTAGTTAACTACATACCTTATCATAGAGATTTCAAATGTTGTGTAGTTAACTACATATCTTATCATAGAGTTTTCAAATGTTGTGTAGTTAACCACATACCTTATCATAGAGATTTCAAATGTTGTGTAGTTAACTACATACCTTATCATAGAGATTTCAAATGTTGTTTAGTTAACTACATACCTTATCATAGAGATTTCAAATGTTGTGTAGTTAACTACATACCTTATCATAGAGATTTCAAATGTTGTGTAGTTAACTACATACCTTATCATAGAGATTTCAAATAGTAGTTAACTACATACCTTATCATAGAGATTTCAAATGTTGTGTAGTTAACTACATACCTATCATAGAGATTTCAAATGTTGTGTAGTTAACTACATACCTTATCATAGAGATTTCAAATGTTGTGTAGTTAACTACATACCTTATCATAGAGTTTTCAAATGTTGTGTAGTTAACTACATACCTTATCATAGAGATTTCAAAAATGTTGTGTAGTTAACTACATATCTTATCATAGAGATTTCAAATGTTGTATAGTAAGTATATACTTTATCATAGAGTTTTCAAATGTTGTGTAGTTAAGTATATACTTTATCATAGAGTTTTCAAATGGTGTGTAGTTAACTACATACCTATCATAGAGTTTTCAAATGTTGTATAGTTAAGTATATACTTTATCATAGAGTTTTCAAATGTTGTATAGTTAAGTGTATACTTTATCATAGAGTTTTCAAATGTTGTATAGTTAAGTGTATACTTTATCATAGAGTTTTCAAATGGTGTGTAGTTAAGTAATTGGGAAAACTATATTTTGACTACACCAAGAAAGGAAAAAAAGCCAAACTGGGTCACAGTGGTATAGGGAGAACGAAAACCTAACAACAATATATACTAAGATATATTTTGATAGTAGAATCGACGATTTTTGATTATATTTTGAAGATATGATTTGATAGTAGGATCTACGATCTTTGGTTATATCTTAAAAATATATTTTGATGGCAGAATCTACGATCTTTGGTTGTATCTTGAAGATATATTTTGATAGTAGGATCTACGATCTTTGGTTGTATCTTGAAGATATAATTTGATAGTAGAATCGACGATTTTCTGTTAGATCTTGAAGATATATTGTGATTATAGGATCGACGATCTTTGGCTGTATCTTGAAGATATATTTTGATAGTAGGATCTATGATCTTTCGTTATATCTTAAAGATATATTTTGATAGCAGAATCTACGATCTTTGGTTATATCTTGAAGCTATACTTTGATAATAGGATCTACGATCTTTGGTTGTACATTGTAGCTATATTTTGATAGGAAAATCTACGATCTTTGGTTTTATCTTGAAGCTATATTTTAATAGTAGGGTCTACAATCTTTTGTTGTATCTTGAAGCTATATTTAATATATTAAACACAGTAACGATAGCTATGTAAAGGTTTCAAACAATTTTTTTTAAACAAAGAAAGAAAAAACCCCGATAAGAATGAAGGCTAGATATTAAAACAATAGTATGGAATGGATGCTATTTTATCTTTTAATTTTAATGATTGGCATGTTCTTATGGCGGGTTATCAAAAAAGCTCCAAACAATACGTTTTTAGTTAATCCCAGTATAGATTATACCAGGATACAAATTAAAAGACAGTTCGATTAATTAACAGAATTTTCCTGTAATCTCATACCAGATTATGGATTAATGAATGTTCTACAGAGTGGTTATACTATAATTCAAATACCTTATGACGCCATAAAGTTTGACTGATTATCTCAGTATCATAATGACCTTCATAATTTAAAGAACAGATCAACTGAAGACAAGTCAGATAGAACACAATAGCTTTATTGATTAACCCATGAATTTTCCCCGGCAGAAAGGCGTGGCGTCAGTGTCAGTCTAAATTAAAATTAGCACGCAAACTGTCAATGTAAAGAAGTAATGATGCTCTTGAAAACTGTGCCCTCAAATGCACTCGGGGCATGCCATCTTATTTGGGAGGGGGAAGGGGTGGGATGGGGCAAACACGAGGAGCGCTGTCACGTGGGGACGGAAATACATTGAGGAATGTATGATGTTGCAAGAGACAATGATGTGATTTCAATCCAATTTATAATCGAAAGGTCATTCTTGATTATTTGGATGTCATAATGAAAAGGGGGGGGAGGTAGAGAAATGGAAACGGGAACTTGGTCATAGAGGAGGGAGGAGGAATTTGATATACTATCGTCTGTGCGTGTCTGTGTGGGTGTATGTGTGTTGCATTTGTGAGAATGACTTAAGAAACGTGTTTTGTAGAGGAGAGAAAGATCTCTAATTGACAAATTATGTCAGAACATTTCAAATATACGAATTGATATTATTCTGTAATGAAAATTTTGAAAACATTTCAAATAAAATCCCCATAAATTGTTGAATCCCGGGCAGTGGACAGGTAAGCACCTGTACCGGCGAGTAGATGATCCCGCCCTCCACGAGTCTCCTGCTGCCTTGCAGGTCGGTCATGGCTGACCAAAGGCTAAGGGAGTTAACCCTGACAGAAAACAACCTGCTGCCTTGTAAATCGGTCTTGACAGACCTAAGACTAAGGGAAATAATCCTGACAGAAAATAACAACCTGCTGCCTTGCAGGCTGGTCTTGAATGACCAAAGGCTAAGGGAATTAACCCTGACAGAAAATAACACGGCCTGGCAGGAGGGCCTCAAGGTGGCAGTCCCACCATCTACCTAGGGATATCACTACTTATCGTACCAGGAAAAGCGTATGCCAGGATATTGGAAATGAGACTAAAAAAAAGAGTAGATCAGATGGAAGAACATCAGAGTGGATTTAGACCAGGAAGAAGTGTACAAGACCACATATTCACAATTAGAAAAATAATAGAAAAATTGCTTGAGAGAAACATTGACTTGCACCTGTGTGTTATGATCTAGAAAAAGGCATTTGACACTGTGAGGAGGGACGAACTATGGCATTCCTTAAAAGAACACATGTAGAGCAAAATTTAATAGAAGCCATTAAAAGTTTTTACAATAAACCAACATGTGCAGTGAGAGCAGCTGAAACATATATGTAGAATTTGATGTAGATATAGGTGTAAGACGGGGTTGTATCCTAAGCCCTACTTTGTTTATCACATTTATGGATTCAGTCGCAAAGGCATCCTCAGAAATGAAGAAAATGAATGTAGGTATATGGAAGCTCAAACCAGTAAATGTATCAGTGCTTTCATTTGTCTGTGATTTAGTTCTGTTTGGAAAATCAAAAAATGACCTTCAGTCGAATATCAACATTATGAGCAATGAACTAAATAAAAGACGAATGAGAGTAAATGCAAAAAAAACAAAACAATATTAGTAACTAGGGAAACTAAAACACAAAATATCTTAAATTGGGCAGGGAGAATTTAGAACAAGTTTACAGCTACAATTACC
>JAXRKP010002782.1:32500-35657 GCA_037039925.1 Doris montereyensis
TTCAACTTTAAAGATAGACTCAACACGGAAAGACATGCAAATTATTCAACTTTAAATATAGTCAATACGGAAAGACATGCAAATTATTCAATTTTAATGGATAGTTAATACGGAAAGACATGCAAATTATTCAACTTTAAATATCAGACTCAATACGAAAAGACATGCAAATTATTCAACTTTAAATACAAGACTCCAACACGAAAACACATTCAAATTATTCAACTTAAAGGTAGACTCAACACGGAAAGACATGCAAATTATTCAACTTTAAATATAGTGAATACGGAAAGACAATGCAAATTATTCAGCTTTAAATATAGTCAATACGGAAAGACATTCAAATCATTCAACTTTAAATATAAACTCAACATGGAAAGACATGCAAATTATTCAACTTTAAAGATGGACTCAAATGTCTGCTAGACATTCGTGGGACTCAACCAATGACACCTTCTGCTTACTATTATTGATCCATTAAGGAATAAATCATGTTTGAATCCATTAAGGAACTAAATTATGTTTGAATACAAACCTATCACATTGTATTTATTATTAGATGTTGGCATCCTGAGCATAGGATTGAGTATGGGACATCACCCTCCCACCCCCCCACCCCCTCACCCCACACATACCTTTTCCATCCCGGCCACTTCCCAATGAGAAAGGGGGTGAAAGTAGTCCAGAAACAAGGTGTCGGTCTCTCAATCAAAACAATTTTCTGGAGTTTTTCGAGCACAATTTACCCCCCCCCTGGTCCCGGTAGGTGGATCAAGCATCTAGTCCCATCGGAGACGAACAAGGAAAAAAAGGCTCTGCATGTACATCACAATACTCTGCAACAAAACAAAATTCTTGGCTGTTTACAGGGCACAGGGATAAACAGAATTTAATAATCCTGTCAAAAACCCCGAGATCACCTTAGTATTTAATTTTTTAAATCCCAATGAAAAAAAAAAAAAAAACAACAATACATATAAGCAACAACAATAAAAAAAAGAGACCAAAAGTAAATAGGAAACAAACTATAAAAAAGAACGAAACAAAACAAATAACAACAATTTGGACATCAAGATATCGAAATTTGCATGAATTGAGTTTTTGGCATTTAGTATCATGGGAGAGTTTTGATTTGGATTGTGAAACCTTGCAAGTGGTTGTCTAACTTAGATGTTTGGCTTTTTTGTCAGCATTCAAAATCTGTCTCCAGGGTCACCAGTATAATTGGATCTCTTTTTTTTGTCTGTCTGACATGAAGGTTAGCATTAATACAATGTTTGAAAGTGGAGCAAGCAAAATATCTGTGAATCGATAGTTTTAACCTCAAGCAAAACAATTTGACAAGAATTGGTTTGGTTTTGTTCTTTTATTCAAAGAAATAGAGAGAGAAAAGGAGCCCAGCAAGCAAACTAACAAGGTTCAAAATGGATCGGAAAACAGGGAACCCAGCAAGCAAAACAACAAGGTTCAAAGTGGATTGGAAAGCAGGGAACCCAGCAAAGCAAAACAACGGGGCTCAAAGTGGATCGGAGCAGGGAACCCAGCAAGCAACACAACGCAAGGTTCAAAGTGGATCGGAAAGGAGGAACCCAGCAAGCAAACAACAAGGTTCAAAGTGGATCGGAAAGCAGGGAGCCCAGCAAGCAACACAACAAGGTTCAAAGTGGATCGGAAAGGAGGGAACCCAGCAAGCAAACACCACCAAGTTCAAAGTGGATCGAAAAGGAGGGAACCCAGCAAGCAAATACAACAAGGTTCAAAGTGGATCGGAAAGAAGGGAACCCAGCAAGCAAACACAACAAGGTTCAAAGTGGATCGGAAAGGAGGGAACCAGCAAGCAAACACAACAAGGTTCAAAGTGGATCGGAAAGGAGGGAACCCAGCAAGCAAACACAACAAGGTTCAAAGTGGATCGGAAAGGAGGAACCCAGCAAGCAAACACAACAAGGTTCAAAGTGGATCGGAAAGGAGGAACCCAGCAAGCAAACACAACAAGGTTCAAATAGGATCGGAAAGGAGGGAACCCAGCAAGAAAACACAACAAGGTTCAAAGTGGATCGGAAAGGAGGGAACCAGCAAGCAAACACCACAAGGTTCAAAGTCGATCGGAAATCAAGGAGCCCAGCAAGCAAACACAACAAGGTTCAAAGGGATCGAAAGGAGGGAACCCAGCAAGCAAAACAACAAGGTTCAAATGGATCGGAAACCAAGGAGCCCAAAAAGCAAACACAACAAGGTTCAAAGTGGATCGGAAATCAAGGAGCCCAGCAAGCAAAACAACAAGGTTCAAAGTGGATCGGAAACCAAGGAGCCCAGCAAGCAAACACAACAAGGTTCAAAGTGGATCGAAACCAATGAGCCCAGCAAGCAAACACAACAAGGTTCAAAGTGGATCGGAAACCAAGGAGCCCAGCAAGCAAACACAACAAGGTTCAAAGTGGATCGGAAAACCAAGGAGCCCAGCAAGTCAAACACAACAAGGTTCAAAGTGGATCGGAAACCAAGGAGCCCAGCATGCAACGTAAGGATGGCAGAAGGCCTACGTAAAACAAAAACAACTTCAATTGGCCTTTTATCGTAAATATAACTTGTATAAAATAAAGAATGAATGCAAATACAGCGAATAACATAGACGCTTATTTTACTATAGTTACACTTATACGCATATTATTATTGAAGTATCAAAACACAGACGAAATATGGTCGTAGTGTCTTGGTTGTGGTTGTAGGGCAGGGAAAATAATATGGGTGTAGATGACAGACGAATAAATTGTATCTAAAGACAGACATTTCAAATTGCACTCAACAAAAACCCAATAATGATTGGCTAAAGGAGGGGTGGATAGCGGAGGGTGCGGGTATACACACAAGTTGTCTTGGGGGGGTGAGACGCGGAGGGGGGCACAAACAAGTTGCCTGGTGGGGGGGGTAAGACAGCGGAGGGGGTACAAACAAGTTGTCTTGCTGGGGCAGGGTGAGATAGCGGAGGGTTGCGGTATACAAACGAATTGTCTTTGGTGGGGAGGTGAGATAGCGGAGGTGGGGGATACAAAAAAGTTGTCTTGCTAAGGGGGGGGTGAGATAGCGGAGGGGGGTACAAACAAGTTGTCTTGGTAAGGGGGGGTGAGATATCAGAAAAGGGGACGGATAGAGTAGA
>JAXRKP010002783.1:0-32500 GCA_037039925.1 Doris montereyensis
TATTCTAACCTCTGCCTCATACTACCAGTGTTGTATTCTAACCTCTGCCTCATACTACCAGTGTTGTAATTCTAACCTCTGCCTCATACTACCAGTGTTGTATTCTAACCTCTGCCCCATACTACCAGTGTTGTAGTCCGACTTGTGCCCCCATACTACCAGTATTGTAGTCTGACTTGTGCCCCATACTACCAGTGTTGTAATCTGACTTGTGCCCCCATACTACCAGTGTTGTAGTCTGACTTGTGCCCCATACTACCAGTGTTGTAGTCTGACTTGTGCCCCCATACTACCAGTGTTGTAGTCTGACTTGTGCTCCCATACTACCAGTATTGTAGTGTTGTAGACTTGTGCCCCCATACTACCAGTGTTGTAGTCTGACTTCTGCCCCATACTACCAGTATTGTAGTCTGACTTGTGCCCCCATACTACCAGTATTGTAGTCTGACTTGTGCCCACATACTTGCCCCTGTGCCCCCATACTACCAATATTGTAGTCTGACTTGTGCCCCATACTACCAGTATTGTAGTCTGACTTGTGCCCCATACTACCAGTATTTGTAGTCTGACTTGTGCCCCATACTACCAGTGTTGTAGTCTAACCTGTGTCCCCATACTACCAGTGTTGTAGTCTAACCTCTGCCCCATACTACCAGTGTTGTATTCTAACCTCTGCCCCATACTACCAATGTTGTAGTTTGACCTATGCTCCTATACTACCAGTGTTGTAGTATGACCTGTGCCCCATACTACCAGTGTTGTAGTATGACCTGAGCCCCATACTACCAGTGTTGTAGTCTGACCTGAGCCCCCATACTACAAGTGTTGTAGTCTAACCTGTGCTCCCATACTACCAGTGTTGTAGAATGACATGTGCCATACTCCCAATGTTGTAGTCTCACCTACGTCCTTATACTACCAGTGTTATAGTAGACCTACTTCTCTATACTACCAGTGTTGTAGTCAGACCTACGTCCCTATACTACCAGTGTTGTAGTTTGACCTGTCCCGATACGTCCCACCAGTGTTGTAGCCCCATACTTAGCTATGTCCCTATACTACCAGTGTTGTATTCTTACCTATGTCCCTATACTACCAGTGTTGTATTCTTACCTATGTCCCTATACTACCAGTGTTGTAGTCTTATCTATGTTTTTATACTACCAGTGTTGTATTTTGACAGATGTCTATGTTTTTATAGTACTATAGTGTTGTATTCTTATCTATGTTTTATACTACCAGTGTTGTAGTTTTATCTACAACGTTGTATTCTTATCTATGTTTTTATACTACCAGTGTTGTATTCTTATCTATGTTTTTATACTACTAGTGTTGTATTCTTATCTACGTCCCGATACTACCAGTATTGTATTCTTATCCATGTCCTTATACTACCAGTGTTGTATTATTATCTATGTCCCTACTACCAGTGTTGTATTCTTATCTACGTCCCTATACTACCAGTGTTCTACCAGTGTTGTATTCTTATCTATGTCCCTAAACTACCAGTGTTGTATTCTTATCTATGTCTATACTATCAGTGTTGTATTCTTATCTACCCTATACTACCAGTGTTGTCCTTATACTATCCAGTGTTGTATTCTTATCTATGTCCCTATACTACCAGTGTTGTATTCTTATCTATGTCCCTATACTACCAGTGTTGTATTCTTATCTATGTTTTTATACTACCAGTGTTGTATTCTTATCTATGTCCCTATACTACCAGTGTTGTATTCTTATCTATGTTTTTATACTACCAGTGTTGTATTCTTATCTATGTCCCTATACTACCAGTGTTGTATTCTTATCTATGTCCCTATACTACCAGTGTTGCTTATCCTTACCTTATTGTTATCTATGTCCCTATACTACCAGTGTTGTATTCTTATCTATGTCCCTATACTACCAGTGTTGTATTCTTATCTATGTCCCTATACTACCAGTGTTGTATTATCTATGTCCCTATACTACCAGTGTTGTCTTATCTATGTCCTATACTATCAGTGTTGTATTCTTATCTATGTCCCTATACTACCAGTGTTGTATTCTTATCTATGTCCCTATACTACCAGTGTTGTATTCTTATCTATGTCCCTATACTACCAGTGTTGTATTCTTATCTATGTCCCTATACTACCAGTGTTGTATTCTTATCTACCTATACTACCAGTGTTGTATTCTTATCTATGTCCCTATACTACCAGTGTTGTATTCTTGTCTATGTCCCTATACTACCAGTGTTGTATTCTTATCTATGTCCCTATACTACCAGTGTTTTAGTCTTTCTATGTCCTTACCAGTGTTGTATTCTATTCATGTCCCTATACTACCAGTGTTGTATTCTTATCTATGTCCTTATACTACCAGTGTTGTATTCTTATCTATGTCCTTATACTACCAGTGTTGTATTCTTATCTATGTCCCTATACTACCAATGTTGTATTCTTATCTATATCCCTATACTACCAGTGTTGTATTCTTATCTATATCCCTATATTACTACCAGTGTTGTATTCTTATCTATGTCCCTATACTACCAGTGTTGTATTCTTATCTATGTCCTTATACTACCAGTGTTGTATTCTTATCTATGTCCTTATACTATCAGTGTTGTATTCTTATCTATGTCCCTATACTACCAGTGTTGTATTCTTATCTATGTCCCTATACTACCAGTGTTGTATTCTTATCTATGTCCTTATCAGTGTTGTATTCTTATCTATGTCCTTATACTACCAGTGTTGTATTCTTATCTATACTCCAGCGTTCCTTATACTACTACCAGTGTTGTATTCTTATCTATGTCCCTATACTACCAGTGTTGTATTCTTATCTATCCTTATCTACCAGTGTTGTGTTCTTATCTATGTCCCTATAATGTTGTATTCTTATCTATGTCCCTATACTACCAGTGTTGTATTCTTATCATGTCCTTATACTACCAGTGTTGTATTCTTATCTATGTCCCTATACTACCAGTGTTGTATTCTTATCTATGTCCCTATACTACAAGTGTTGTCGTCTTATCTATGTCCCTATACTACAAGTGTTGTAGTCTGACTATACTTACCAGTGGTTTATTACCCTATGTCCCTATAGCTAGTGGTTTAGTCTGACATGTGCCCCTATTGTATTCTTATCTATGTCTACGTTTGTTTTCTGTTTTATACTACCAGTGTTGTATTCTTACATGTCCCCTATACTACCAGTGTTTTTTGTCCTATGCTACCAGTCTGATATGTGCCTCTATACTACCAGTGTTTTAGTCTGATCTATGTGCCCCTATACTACCAGTGTTTTAGTCTGTTTATACTATATGTGCCTTATCTATTACTACCAGTGTTTTAGTCTGACATGTGTATTCTTATCCCCTATACTACCAGTGTTTTAGTCTGACTATGTCCCTATACTACCAGTGTTTTAGTCTGACCATGTTGTCCTCCTATACTACCAGTGTTTTAATCTATCTATGTCCCTATACTACCATATACTACCAGTGTTGTATTTATACCAGTGTTTTAGTCTTATCTATGTCCCTATACTACCAGTGTTTTAGTCTTATCATATGCCCCTATACTACCAGTGTTTTAATCTTACATATGCCCCTATACTACCAGTGTTTTAGTCTTGACATGTCCCTATACTACCAGTGTTTTTATGTCCTTATACTACCTTACTATAGTGTTGCTTATCTATGTCCCTATACTACCAGTATTTTAGTCCTTGACATGTTGTATTCTTATCTATGTCCCTATACTACCAGTGTTGTATTCTTATCTAGTCTGACATGCCCTATACTACCAGTATTTTAGTCTATGTCCCTATACTACCAATGTTGTATTCTGACCTACTTTCATACCACCAGTGTTTACTTATCTCCCTCTACCACCAGTATTGTAGTCTGACATCCGCCCACATACTCTACTCTGGCACTATTATTGTAGTATGACTGTGTTTAGTCGCATGTCCCCTGATACCCCTGAAGTGTTTACCATAGTCTGATGGCATTCTATACTACCAGTGTTTTTAGTCTGATACCACTCATACTACCAGTATTTTAGTCTGACCTTGCCCCTACTACCAGTGTTTTAGTCGACCAATATTGTCTAGTGCCCTGACCTGACATTCCCCATCCATATCGTCAGTATTAGTGTTTTAGTCTGACCTTACCTTCTCATATACTACCAGTGTTATAGTCTGACTAGACTATACTACCAGTGTTTTAGTCTCATCTGCCCCTATACTACCAGTATTATAGTCTGACATAATCTGATACTACCAGGGTTATTCTGATACCTTAGTCATACACCAGTATTATAGTCTGACCTTACTTTCTCATACTAACAGTATTATAATCTGACTTACCTCATCTCATTTTATTGTAGTATGACTCGCCAGCTCTGATACCACCAGTGTTTATAGTTTGATGGTACATTCTCATACCACCAGTATTATAATCTGACTTACGCTCTCATACCACCAGTATTATAGTCTGACCTTACCTTCCCTCATCCATACCAGTATTATAGTCTGACCTTACCTTCTCATATCCAGTATTATAGTCTGACTTACCTTCTTCTAATATTCACCAGTATTATAGTCTGACTTACATTCTCATACCACCAGTATCATACTCTGACTTACCTTCTCATATCACCAGTATTATAGTCTGACCTTACTTTCTCATACTACCAGTATTATAATCTGACTTACCTTCTCATACCACCAGTATTATAGTCTGACCAGTATTTAGTCTGACTTTTCTCATATCACCAGTATTATAGTCTGACCTTACCTTCTCATACCACCAGTATTATAGTCTGACCTTACCTTCTCATACCACCAGTATTATAGTCTGACTTACCTTCTCTCATACCACCAGTATTATAGTCTGACTTACATTCTCATACCACCAGTATTATACTCTGACCTTACCTTCTCATATCACCAGTCTATTATAGTCTGACCTTACTTTCTCATACTACCAGTATTATAATCTGACTTACCTTCTCATACCACCAGTATTATAGTCTGACCTTACCTTCTCATACCACCAGTATTATAGTCTGACCTTACCTTCTCATACCACCAGTATTATAGTCTGACTTACCTTCTCATACCACCAGTATTATACTCTGACCTTACCTTCTCATATCACCAGTATTGTGGATTGACCTTCACTATTCATGTCACCCGTGTTGTAGTCTGACCATACGCTCTCATACCACAAATATTGTAGTGTGACCTGCACCCCCGCCCACTTCACCTGTGGAATAACCTGACATTTGGTCAGCTGCCAGCAGAGGACGAACACATCATGCGTCCACCTCATTTGAATGATTCCCAGGAAGCAATCGATGGGCAAATTAATTTAAACGAGAGTAGAATAAGCCCGTAATGACAGGCTAGTTCTCATATGAACGTGACTTTTTTTTTTTCTAATCAAGAAATTAATGAGGTTGGTTAACGATGTCTTCGTGAATAATACTTAGTCAAGGGTCATCATCTTGGATTCTCTGCTGTATAGAGGACATAAGTAGGAGACATAATCGATCTCAGGGATTGACTCTAATGAAGCTTTATTTACCAGCGGTCTTCAAATCATCTGGCCTTTGCATGCCATCTACATGTCCTAGCCAAGCTTCTAGTCAGGTGGTCTGACTGATCGATATTTGTTTTTTTAGGTAGGTTGACAAACTCGCCACACTTCAAGCCAAGGCCACTTGTCAGTGGATAAATAAACAATTGCCGTCATCAAAGTTATCAATCGACATGTTTCAGTCTCATTCAGAGGTTTCACAACTGTACCTTTCTGTTATTTGATTAGAGTTGTTTAAGTTAATCATACCTCTTACCTGTAAGATTGGGCCAATCACAGACTTTCATGTTAGAGGTCGACTGACGGAGTAAGGGCATAAGTAGAATGGAATTTTTGACATGTTGAGAGTATATAATATAATATCATTTAGTTTGTGTGTGTATATATATATATATATATATATATATATATATATATATATATATATATATACACGCATATGTATATATAATAGTTTGACCCGAGCACAGCCTGTAGATTGTATTGTATATTATACAATCCAAAAGAAAGGTTATACTCATACTAAACGTTTGATTAGGCATGGTGAAGGATTTTATTTGTCAGTATCTATGTCATTTTATTTTTACAATTCAAACTTGACATTTTGGTACCAAATTTAATGAATTTAGTGACGGATTTCTTTTTCGAAAATTTAATTTGAAGAGCATACAACCGCTTCTCCACACCTGCTACACTGCAGCTAGTTTTAAGGTGTCGAAGAAAGTAATTTTGCAAACATTGTAAAGAAGGAAATAAACACGTTGCACAAAGACAGACAAAAATTATTTTCTGTACTTCACAGGTACTGTGTAAATCCTTGACTGACCATCGATACACTGTTGATTCTGTTTAACATCGTAGTGGTCAATGATTTTTTGAAACCTTGATCCCATTCCTATCCCCTCCCTCTCCCCACCCACCACCCCCGCTCCAGATGTCCGTTATGATAATGACTTGCTCGTTCGAATTACATGCTTTTGGTCGTACACTGTCTTAGCTCTCGCTTAATGAGAGCCCAAAAATACTCGATCGGATTCGAGAGAAATTGCTGAGCGTTGCAAAAGTGGTCACGTTAGCAACATCAAGAAATTGTGTGGTAACACGAACGCGATATAACAGGGAATTATCTTGCATGAAAATTGTTGCTGCGTGACTATCTATAAATGGGATCACATGAGAAGTAAGAATATCCTGGATGTATGTTTCTCTATTTAATCTGCCATTAATCCTGATAAAAATGTCCCCCCCCCCCGTTAATGCCAAACTTAAGCATTTCATCAATTATTGAACAATCATGACATTGAAGATGGATTATTTCTATCTGACGACAGAGATTGATTGTGAGTTTGATAAAAACAACAACATGCCATTTTAGTTAAAGCTCAAAAAGTCTAGATATGCACCTTCAAAAACCTCAAAAGCTTTCTTTCAATTTCAAAACTTATTATTAATAAACAAATGTCAAACATGTATTTGGCAGGTCTATGTTGCAATAATTTGTTGGGAGACGTGGTTCTGTTAATTTCCCCAAATATTTGTTTGTTGTAGAAAAAAATCCTTGTTAGTTTCAACGTTCGTGAATTTGTCTTGATAGTGTGTTCGTTTTTGTCTTTTGTTTTAATCAAACCATACAGTCTGTTTCCAATGAGTTTAAAATGTTTCCGTGAAAAGTCATATCAGTTTTAGGCCTGCCACGTTCTGTTGTGATATCCTGATCCAGCCAAGGAGCGAATTGATTTTAATAATAGTAATAGTAATAATGATAATAATAATAATAATAATAATAATAATAATAATAATAATAATAATAATAATAATAATAATAATTATAAAGATGATGATGATGATGATAATAATAATAATAATAATATAATAATAATAATAATAATAATAATAATAATAATAATAATAATAATAATAATAACAATAATAATAATAATACTAATAATAATAAAATTAATAATAATAATTATAATAATAATAATAATAATAATAATAATAATAATAATAATAATAATAATACGAGACAACATTTGATAGCGCCTCTATCCATGAGAGCCTTGCTCGTAAAGCTTTATAAACGCCCACATAATACCTTACCTAATAAAATCAAATATCTACGACAACTGTAAAATCATGAGGTATGCACACATGAAGAATTAACGGGAAGCAATAAACAATTCTTCTATTGGGACGTGAAGGTCTAAAATATTTGACAGGAGTCCATTAAAATGTATTGGTGTAGTACTGTGGAATTTCTACCTTTTTCAAACAAAAATCTACCATATCTTTTACAAAACGATGATTTGTCTAATTGTTTCAAATTTATTGATTTAAATATTCGTTTTTTCTGTTCTTGGCTTTTCGCCATTATTTTTGAATGTTCTAACTCTATGGTCAAATATACTGTCCTCGAGGACATTTGCATCGATGGCGGTATTCCGGTCAAATCTTAGGAATGGGTGGGTCGTAAGCCAACGTACTATGGAGGTTCAAGTGTGGCCACATCTATGCGTCGGTTTCATTAGGTCTTGTTGTAGTCATCGTGAATTAAGATTCCTTTTTAATCATGTTGTGTAGCAGTCAGATGTAAAATCAAAACGAAATTTTAAAAGCGACGAAAAGATCATTAATGATCGTATTATCAATGCATAGAGGTCTAGTTGATCAAAAAATTCATTTAAAATCGTGAAGTTAGATGTTTTGTTTCTTTTATTTGGAGGTAGCCTATAGACACATCAAAATTACGAATGACTGGCGTGGGATATTTAAACGATTTACAGGTTTCAAACGACATGAACGATTTCCGGCAAGACCTTAATGTTATTGTTAGATTGTTTGGTTGTAGACACGTACAATTTCACCACCTTGTCCCGATAATAGCGGAAATAAAAACGTATTCATACAGTTTGGCGTTGGTTGTTTTACTGTGATTTTCATCTCCTGAGTTTCTTGGCCATGACGTCTCACGCTCAGAGTAGTGTTGTTATTAGTAATAGCTATGGATGACATTCATTTTCTGTAACTTTCTCCTTTCTCCTCTGTCCCCGCCCCCCTCCCTCTTTTTACTGGCAAGTCATCTACCACGTGATTCGTGTGCATATGTGTTGTTTCCCCTTACTTGTTGACAGTGTAAAAACTGACAGTATTGAATGTAATTATCACAACGCAGTTGACAGCCTAAAAACGTGTTAATATGAAGCCTCCAGGGAATGAACGTGTTCACTGACATTAAAAGCAAGACCATCGATGTTATTAAGTCCAAATTTCAACAATGAAGTAAAGAATGTTAGGTGTAAAATGGCAAATTCTAAAACAAAACGCAAACCTCAATGCATCCTTACGGGTGAAAATATTATTTGAACTTTGGAAATTCCTCAGTTGTTGTAGCAAACCAGAATACATGATTTATATGTTATAGATCTTTACACGTCACAATGATCAATATGTATGTTGAAATTCAGTAAAGAAAAAAAAAAAGGAAACGATAATCCAAACAGAGTGAGGGAAAAAGCACAGGAAACCAAAACTACTGTACAGCATACTAAGGCATTCCCAGTACATATTCCGTCTATGAACAAACTCTATAACGAATTCACAAATGTTGATGACATTTTGAGGATAAGTCGAAAATGATGAAAGGAACAATTGATTCAAATTTGTTTTCTTTCCAAATCGCAATCTGGATAGAGAAACTTTCCAAAGGATTCTTTATCATTGTGAGATTACGTCTATTTTCTTCATTTGCTTATCATGGCTAAAATTATGTGTTCAGGTTTAGCATATTATATTCTTTTGGAGTTACTGGCAGGAGTTCAGGGGTATAGATGTTAAGGTATATGTAAAGGAGAGCAATTATACTATTAGTTCTCCCTTAATTACCTCCGGACATGGCCTCCGGGAAAAGGGTGTATGCCTCTAATACTGTACTTTCCTTGACCTAGCCAACCAGTCTATGTGCAAGACCATTGTGCGTGACTGAGGTGGCACAACACTTCACAACGTGACCCTGTTAATCTAGACGAAATGGTCTACCAATAAAAGCACAATGGATCTAGGGGAGATTACCCCGACAATAAAGCGGCACTTCGGTGCTGTCATATTATATCCTCTGTGGCTCACGGCTGCCTGGCGGACACATGGAAGCGATGGAAGCGGCGCGGGACAGGATCCAGACTACTCAGGGGGAAATGAAAATCTTCGTAAAGGCGCAGTGACCCGGGACGTGACAAGCCTCAGTCTTTTACATCTTTGACATATGTAAACAGTCTGGAATTGCATATAAGGCATTGCTAGTAGATCGCAGTTGGCGGTAATTGGGCACAGTAAAATCTACATAGGCTACATGACCCTTGGGAGTTTGGAGACTATATTTGCCGTCGCTTACAGATGCTTCCGTGTCCGACAGTTACCTCTGGGGGTATTAAGAAGTCCACAGACGTCCCAGCCATACAAGGCCATGGCAACAGAGTCGACTCGTCAAACAAGGTCTGTGCTCGACAGTACGCACCCGGGATGCACTGAGCAAAAAGTCTGCTAGTAGTGTTGCAATATTTTATCAGAAGAACCTCAACAACAAAAAGAAGAAATCTCAGAGGGACAAGACAGGAAACGATACCCATGATGAATCTTCCCTAAACGTACTTCATATAAAAGTAAAAACACAGAACTCGCTAAAAACCCTAAAGGACCATAATGTACATGTTACACTTTTACAATAAACCATCCACACAAATAACAGTGTGAGCGCTTCAATGGATATGCACCCTATGCGTGTCAGTGTACAAACTGCAGAGGAATTGTTACATAAATCCGCACTGATGTCCAGGAATATGCCTCACACTCTTCTGTAAACAACTCCACAGAAGGTCATGATACGGAATACTGTCAGCAAATATACTGTCTATAATACTTATAGCCCTCCTGCTACGACATGCAAGATACCAGACATACATGACTCACAGTACCATAAAACACTGCTTGTCGGTGACTTCAATGGCCACTCACCACAGATGGGATGCCCTGACTACAGGAACACAGGGAGAATGATTGATGAGCTCTGCGAGATAACTAAGCTCGCTGTTGTACAGTGTGCAGAATCACCACCAACCCTGTTATACAGAGCTTATCTTACTCTGTCACCCAGACCTAACCATCTGCGCATAAGATCTGATAACGTCTCGATGGCATAGGAAGTGACCACAGACCTATCTCTACCAAGATTAGTACTCCATCTCCCTAAAAGATATCCCCTGAGAACTCGTTGGAGCTTTTTTAAAGCTGACTGTGCCTGGTACAATGAGACATCTTATTTGTTTCTTACAAACATCAGAGATACCAAGAGGGTAGAAGAATTTTGCAAAAATGTCACAACTGTCATCCTCGAATCTGCATTACAACACATCCCAAGAGGGTATCGCAAAGATTTCAAACTATTCTGGAATGAAGAGATACAGTCTAATGTAGTGGACAGGCAGGAGCAAGAAACAACCTAGAACAAAGACCCTAGAGCCTAGGCCAAAACTCAGTACAATAAAGCCTGTGCCAAAGTCACATTCACAGCCAATAAGGTCAAACAAGAGAAATAGTCCAAATCATAGAGTGACCTTGATCTTCGTCAAAATGGACCTAGAAACTGGTTCCGAGTAAACAACCTCTCAGGCGATAACAGACAAACAGACCCTAAACCCAACAGCTTAGATGATAATATCAACACAGACCAATTTCAGAACTTGTAAGAAACAATCCCAGCTAAAGTATCAAATATCGTCGTCTTGACAGGTATTGCAAGCTACAACAGCTAGCGATCTGATTTCAGACAAACACGATTAGAAGCTGATTAATTAATTGCCAAGCTGGTAATGTAATGGATCCTTGACATGTAAATACACCAGGAAATGCGAAGGAAAAATGTGATCTAGACAAGAACAACCAAACACAAAAACTACAAAGTAAATCGTGAAATAAGTAATCAAAGTTAACAGTAAAAATGACTGGATGAACAGATGGGCTTTAGGCAAAGACTGGAAGAGACTTATACCGACATATGAAGACAACATCAACCAACTAAATCGAAAAGATCAAGTCACCATCTACAAACTACAAACACACCACATGCAGTTAAACATGATTCTGAACGGAGTAAAAGCTGAACGGGTTGCAGTGTGCCCTCTTCGTGACCACCCGCATAAAATGTTGCTCACCACCTTTTTGAATATCACAAACTAAAAGACCTATGTAAAACTATTCTCCCCGAGAAACCCAATACCATGGAACAGATGTAAAAACCACCCGCAGACACCATTACATACCATTCAGACCAAGGACAAATTTCAATGTCCGAGCGCTAATGAGTCAATAACAAGAGCAAAAATAAGAGCACACTATTAATATTGTTCAACAAGGTCAAAGTACAGTATGTTTGATTTCTTTTAATATAAAGGCTAATGTATACGTTTTACCAGCGCGGCTTCGAAAAGTCTCTAGTAGTATATTGAATTGACCTCGAAATCAGCCAACTCAGTCATTACCCAATACCTAACGTACATGTATGTAGAGATGTAATTATTACTGTATATTTAAAGTTTTAGTATTTACATTTAGGTCTAGTTGGATATCTAGATCTAGATCTAGAATTTGGACAGTGATAGAAATTCGTAGTAACATTTAAATCTAGTGCAGTCGATCTTAGTTCGAAAGTAGAAGTCTAGACTATCATTTCATTAGATTCCTAATGTATATACTTTTCTAGATCTAAATCTTGTTTGGTAAAACAATCTAAGCCTCATAAATAGAAGAAACCAACGCAACTAGATTTAGATCTGAACATCTGCATTTAGCTAGGTCTAACATTTCATTGGATTCCTAATTCTTGGTTTATTTGTAGATGTTCTAAATCTAGAAGAATCTAAGCCTGTTAAAAAGTAGAAAACCAGAAACCAAAACCAGAAATGCAGAAGAGACACCATTGGCTGACACTGTTAAATTTCAAATTACAAAAGGAAATTTAAATTGTTGTTACTCATCAAAATTATATCAAATTAGAGTTAGATCTATGTTGCATTATGAAAATGCTGCATTTCTGACAATGCTATATGTGGGTAATGAGTGGCATTTGCGGAGCTGGGCGCTCTCTGAATGCTTTTCTTTTTCTTGTTCACTGTCATTTTTCTATATTCGCATCATTTTTGTTGCTCTACACATTGTATAGTCATAAGTATAAGAGTATTGTGGTAAAAGGAGGCTTATTTCTAAACATATTCCATTCTTAAATCATCTTTTATGGGAGTGTATAGCATTCCCTTTGTTCAGCAGTAGAGTTGTCAGTTTAGCAAAACTAGATTAAGGGGTGTAACTCGACCAATTATTTTTCACCTCTCAATACCCTTATACTCATTATTTATATATTTATTTGAAAGTTACTATATTATACGACAGTATAAGATACTTTTCAAATTTACCAAAACTCAGTCCGAAAAAGTAAACGACAAAAAACTTGCTCTGCGGAATTCTCCCTTAAAGCTTTCCGGATGTCTAAACGGCATACCTAAGTCGAGATTGTAAAAACATGTTTACTTTAATCTACGATCAAAATTTATATTAAGTACTATGTAAATGTTTCTTTTGTTCCTACAGAATACCACTTGCTATTGTGAGTTATAGTATTGTATTTTTTAGTTTTGATGTGCTTTGTTTGATTATTATAATAATGTCATATTTACAGATTTATCAAAAAAGATTAGAGAGGTTTATGTTTGACGTCATTCAATATGATTCGTCTTGAGCTTATTGGAAAAACCCTCACTGACACATGCTTTTTATGCTTTTTGCGATAGCGCTTCTCAACCAAGGGCACAAGGTCATATATATAATCAGCTGTTGTCGGTTTGGAAACGAAGCTGCTTGGCAATAAGATAAGATAAGATAAGATAATATATGATATAATAAGATAAGATAATATAAGGTAATCGTTTTTTTTTTTGGGGGATTCTTTTAGTCTTGATTTCATGACACTCACAAACAATAAAGAATCATTTCTTGGATAATTTAACACAATGTACATACAATAATAATAAACATAATGATTATATATTATATATTTAACCAATAAGAAACAGTTCTTTCTCTCTCGCTCTCTCTCTCTCTCTCTCTCTCTCTCTCTCTCTCTCTCTCTCTCTCTCTCTCTCTCTCTCTCTCTCACTCCCTTTCTATCCCTCTCTCTCTCTCCCTTTCTATCTCTCTCTATCTCTCTCCATCCCTCCCTCCCTCTCTCTCTCTCTCTCTCTCTCTCTCTCTCTCTCTCTCTCTCTCTCTCTATCTCTTTCTCTCTCTCTCTCTCTCTCTTCTCTCGCTCTCTCTCTCTCTCTCTCTCTCTCTTCTCTCTCTCTCTCTCTCTCTCTCTCTCTCTCTCTCTCTCTCTCTCTCTCTCTCTCTCTCCTTATCTATCTATCTATCTATCTATCTATCTATCTATCTATCTATCTATCTATCTATCTTTCTTTCTCTTTGTCTTTCTCTTTGTCTTTCTCTTTCTCATCCTCGTTCTTCTCTTTCTCTTTCTGTCTGTCTGTCTGTCTATGTCTGTGTCTGTGCCTAAGTTTGTGTCTGTGTATGGGTCACTGTCTCTGACTACGTCTCTGTCTCCGTCTCTGTTTCTGCCTCTGTCTCTGGCTCTGTCTCTGTCTTCGTGTCTGGCTCTCTGTCTCTCTCTCTGTCTCTGTCTCTGTCTGTCTGTCTGTCTCTCTCTGTCTCTCTCTCTCTCTCTCTCTCTCTCTCTCTCTCTCTCTCTCTCTCTCTCTCTCTCTCTCTCTCTCTCTCTCTCTCTCTCTCTCTCTCTCTCTCTCTCTCTCTCTCTCTCTCTCTCTCTCTCTCTCTCTCTCTCTCTCTCTCTCTCTCTCTCTCTCTCTCTCTCTCTCTCTCTCTCTCTCCATCTTTGTCTCTCTCTCTATCTCTATCTCTCTCTCTCTCTCTCTCTCTCTCTCTCCATCTTTCTCTCTCTCTCTCTCTCTCTCTCTCTCTCTCTCTCTCTCTCTCTCTCTCTCTGTCTCTCTCTCTCTCTCTCTCTCTCTCTCTCTCTCTCCCTCACACACATACAAACACACACATACACGTATACACACATACACGCACATATACACACATACACGCATACACACACATACGTATACATACACATACACACATACACGCATACACACACACACACACACGCAAAAAGACAATGGTGATTTACAATATGTATGGAAATAAGTAGAACTCGTCATTGGAATTAATGGAATTTATGTAGTTATATGCTATATTTATATTGCAAACTCTCTCCACACTCACGTACACACGCACACATACACACACTGTCGGGGGAAAAACCCCAAATCTATTCACAAACACATTACATACTTCATGACTAAAGACAAACAGTGAGACAAGGGACATGTCGAAAGTGAAGGAAATGACATAGAATAATATTAAAGCCCCCATAGGAGCAACAACAAAAAAACAACCCAAACTGGCCACAATGAGGATCGAACCCGCGACCTCTGCGTTGGCACCCATCGCCTTGCCAAGAAAATAAAGGGTGCTACCAACCGAGCTAAGTGCCGTCGGTGGCCGATTGGTTAGACTGCCGGACTGGGGATTATGAAATCCCGAGTTCGAATCAGCAAAGCCAGGTCTGACGTTGTGTTCCTTGGAAAAGAACCGCAACAAGCATTTTCCCCACTCTACCCAGGTGCAAACGGGTACAAGCACACTAGCTTGGGAGTAAACATCCAGCGCCAGACTAGTGTCCTGGCCAGGGAGGTGATTATTGTCACTTGTTCCGCTTCACGCTATAGAAACCGGGATACGCTCCGGCTCCATAGGCCTTAAGGGCCTTGCAGGAACTTTACTTTTTATGAACCGAGCTAACTACACTCCTCGTTCCTATGGGGCATTAATGTTATTCAATGTCATTTTCCTTCACTGTGTATTTTATGGGCGGTGTATGTGGGTTACACGTTCAGAGCCAAGGTGTCCGTCTCTCAACCCAGAAAGATCGTGGGTTCAGACCTGAACAGGTTGAGCAATTTCCTTGTAAAAGCTTCCCCCTTGGTGCTGGTAAGACGTGAGTCGATACGATTATTCCCATCAGAGACGAACCATAACAATGCGGTCCTGTGTGCAGATCACTACAGACACTCTGTGCCAGGTAGATGCATCAAATTAAATCGAATTAAATCAAATTAAATCAAATTAAATCAAATTTAACCATTTTAAATCAAATCAAATCAAATCAAATCAAATCAAATTAAATCAATCAAATCCAATCCCACCACCATTGGAAAACAACGACGATTTGCTGTCAGACATCAACTTCATTCATTATGCATTGAGGGGGGAGGAGGGGACGGGGTAACGTAACTTAAGTTCCATCTAGGCCCTTACAGTCCGTAGGGCTTGAGCTTATCGCGGTTTCGATTTGCGTCAAGCGGAACAGGTGATAATAATCGCCTCCTGACCAGGACACTACTCTAACGCAGATTTTTCTCTCTCAAGCTGGCGCTATACTCGATTATTTGCATTGGGTAGAATTAGGAAAATGCGTAGAATGTGCTTTTTCCAAGGAACACAACGTCTGACCTAGTTTTGCTGGGATACGAACCCCGGGGGACCTCAAGATCCTCACTCCGGCAGCCTTAACACTCGGCCATCGAATGAACCCAAAAGCAAATCTCATCATCGGATTCGCTGCCTGTCACACACCAAATTTATTTATTATGCAGTGCAGCTGTGTCGTTGGGGTCGGGACGGGAGAGGGGGAGGCAGGTTAATGAAATTAGAAAACTCGAATTAGTCAGGATTTACAGTTCGTGTACGAATTACCTGCAATAAGCTGCCGGGCATGTTCTAAAATAAATAAATAAATCAATGAATTATTGTGTCTGAAGGTGCATGAAGGTAAGTAGAGAACAATTAATTGATGTATGGCCTTTACATTGAACCTTGTGCACTAACCACATTAACATATTAGTACGGATTTTAAATCGGCGACATTGCTACCAGCGCTCGTGTTCAGCAAGTCATGTTATCATGTAACTGCAAAATAATCACCTTGACGATGGCAATCAATAAAAAGATGAAGATAAAGATTAAGATCAAGATCAAGAGAAAAGATTAAGATCAGTGTCATCGAAGGTCAAACGATTAGCATGTCAGATTGGGGATCGTGAGGTGCCGCCAGGTTCGAATCCCAACAAATATATGTCCGACGTTATGTTTCTTGGGAAAAAACACTAAACACGCATTTCCCCACCAACCCAGGGGCAAATGAGTACACGCATTAGATTGTGAGTAAAACTATGCGTCAGACTAGCGTCATGTCCAGGAGGTAATTGTTATCATCTGTTCGGCTTCATGTTATTGTCGAAACCGGGATAGGCTCCGGCTCTATGAACCGCGGCAGCTTTAAAGAAAGAAATTTTGCGTTTTAAAGAAATCTATCGCTATATGAACCGTGGCAGCTTTAAAGAAATTTTGCTTTATAAATTTATCGCTATATGAATGGCAGCTTTAAAGAAATTTTGCTTTAAATGAAATTTTTGCTTTTTGAAAATTTATCGCTATATGAACCGCGGCAGCTTTAAAAATTTCTTACTTTATAAATTTGCTTTATAAATTTATCGCTATATGAACCGTGGCAGCTTTAAAGAAATTTTGCTTTTAAATTTATCGCTATATGAACCGTGGCAGCTTTAAAGAAATTTTGCTTTATAAACCTATCGCTATATGAACCGTTGTGGCTTTAAAGGAATTTTACTTTATAAAGCTTCTATTCTATCAACCGTTGCGGCCTTAAAGGAACTTTACTTTATAAAGCTTCTATTCTATCAACCGTTGTTGCTTTAAAGGAATTTTACTTTATAAATCTTCCGCTCTATGAACCGTTGTGGCTTTAAAGGAATTTTACTTTATAAATCTTCCGCTCTATGAACCGTTGCGGCCTTTCAGGAATTTGTTTGGGTTTTTGTCTCTAAGGGACGTTAATACCTATTTTATTGCCTTGTATTCGTCATTTGATTGTTATTGAAGAAACACTTAAGCCATCATAATTTGTTGTTGTTGTTTTTAATGATGTAAGCTTTTTAATGTATATCAATAAAAAATCTCCCATTATTCAATACCAGGAAGTGGTCTATCATGAATATGCGAGTAAGCCAGTTTTATGACGGCCCTCAAGAGACCTGGAGAGCGAGACTTTCTGCATCCTCTCAGACAAAATAAGACAACACAGAACCGGGGAGCACAATTTGACATCGCTAACTTAGCCACCCGCGCAGCACTGTTACTTCCATAATATTTATTATACTGTGCACGTACAGTGCGTCTCCTGGTAAAATAGTGTGGCTTACGCTGTGAGTTCTGTTACGTGCACGTTTAGGCTTAGGCTGTGAGTTCTGTTACGTGCACGTTTAGGCTTAGGCTGTGAGTTCTGTTACGTGCACGTTTAGGCTTAGGCTGTGAGTTCTGTTACGTGCACGCTTAGGCTTACGCTGTGAGTTCTGTTACGTGCACGTTTAGGCTTAGGCTGTGACTTATGTTACCTGCACGTTTAGGCTTAGGCTGTGAGTTCTGTTACGTGCACGTTTAGGCTTAGGCTGTGAGTTCTGTTACGTGCACGTTTAGGCTTAAGCTGTGAGTTCTGTTACGTGCTCATTAAGGCTTAGGCTGTGAGTTCTGTTATTTGCACGTTAAGGCTTACGCTGTGAGTTCTGTTACGTGCACGTTTAGGCTTAGGCTGTGAGTTCTGTTACGTGAACGTTAAGGCTTAGGCTGTGAGTTCTGTTACGTAAACGTTAAGGCTTAGGCTGTGAGTTCTGTTACGTGCACGTTAAGGCTTAGGCTGTGAGTTATGTTACGTGCAGTTTAAGGCTTAGGCTGTGAGTTCTGTTACGTGCACGTTAAGGCTTAGGCTGTGAGTTCTGTTACGTGCACGTTAAGGCTTACGCTGTGAGTTCTGTTACGTGCACGTTTAGGCTTAGGCTGTGAGTTCTGTTACGTCAACGTTAAGGCTTAGGCTGTGAGTTCTGTTACGTGCACGTTTAGCTTAGGCTGTGAGTTCTGTTACGTGCACGTTTAGGCTTAAGCTGTGAGTTCTGTTACGTGCTCATTAAGGCTTAGGCTGTGAGTTCTGTTATTTGCACGTTAAAGGCTTACGCTGTGAGTTCTGTTACGTGCACGTTTGCTTAGGCTGTGAGTTCTGTTACGTGAACGTTAAGGCTTAGGCTGTGAGTTCTGTTACGTAAACGTTTAGGCTTAGGCTGTGAGTTCTGTTACGTGCACGTTTAGGCTTAGGCTGTGAGTTATGTTACGTGCAGTTTAAGGCTTAGGTTGTGAGTTCTGTTACGTGCAGTTAAGGCTTAGGTTGTGAGTTCTGTTACGTGCACGTTAAGGCTTAAACTGTGAGTTCTGTTACGTGCACGTTTAGGTTATGAGTTCTGTTTGAACGGCTGTGAGTTCTGTTACGAGCACGTTTAGGCTTAGGCTGTGAGTTGTGTTAGGCTTAGGCTGTGAGTTCTGTTAAGGCTAGGCTGTGAGTTCTGTTCTGCACGTTTAGGCTTAGGCTGTGAGTGTTACGTGCAGTTTAAGGCTTAGGATGTGAGTTCTGTTACATGCACGTTTAGGCTTAGGCTGTGAGTTCTGTTACGTGCACGTTTAGGCTTAGGCTGTGAGTTATGTTACGTGCAGTTTAAGGCTTAGATTGTGAGTTCTGTTACGTGCATTTTAAGGCTTAGGTTGTGAGTTCTGTTACGTGCACGCTAAGGCTTGGGATGTGAGTTCTGTTACGTGCACGTTAAGTCTTAGGCTGTGAGTTCTGTTACGTGCACGTTTAGGCTTAGGCTGTGAGTTGTGTTACGTTCGTTAAGGCTTAGGCTGTGAGTTCAGTTACGTGCTCGTTAGGCTTAGGGCTGTGAGTTCTGTTACGTGCACGTTAAGGCTTAGGCTGGGAGTTCTGTTACGTGCACGTTTAGGCTTAGGCTGTGAGTTATGTTACGTGCAGTTTAAGGCTTAGGCTGTGAGTTCTGTTACGAGTACGTTTAGCTTAGGCTGTGAGTTCTGTTACGTGCACGTTAAGGCTTAGGCTGTGAGTTCTGTTACGTGCACGTTTAGGCTTGAGTTCTGTTGTGAGTTCTGTTAGTTCTGTTACGAGCACGTTTAGGCTTAGGCTGTGAGTTCTGTTACGTGCAGTTAAGGCTTAGGCTGTGAGTTCTGTTACGTGCACGTTTAGGCTTAAGCTGTGAGTTCTGTTACGTGCAGTTAGGCTGTGAGTTCTGTTACGTGCACGTTTAGGCTTAGGCTGTGAGTTATGTTACGTGCAGTTTAGGCTTAGGCTGAGTTATGTTACGTGCAGGCTTAGGTTGTGAGTTCTGTTACGTGCATTTTAAGGCTTAGGTTGTGAGTTCTGTTACGTGCACGCTAAGGCTTGGGATGTGAGTTCTGTTACGTGCACGTTAAGTCTTAGGCTGTGAGTTCTGTTACGTGCACGTTTAGGCTTAGGCTGTGAGTTGTGTTACGTCCTCGTTAAGGCTTAGGCTGTGAGTTCTGTTACGTGCTCGTTAAGGCTTAGGCTGTGAGTTCTGTTATTTGCACGTTAAGGCGTAGGCGTGAGTTCGGTTACGTGCATGTTAAGCCCCAACACTACCCCGCACTCCTCCTCCTCCTCCCCCCTTGTACGCCACCCTCATTTATAACGCGGTATAGCAATGATAATATGAAATCTTTTCGAACCAATTGATCACTTTTGTTTTCTCATCATTACGTTTTTTAGTTGTTTTGCCTAAATAGTTTGATGGAACTGCACCTAGTTATCTTGAAAGTCTTTTAAATGTTTAGAAGTCTGATCGGATATTCATATCGTCTGCCGATATTTCTACTCTATTACTCCCAACCAAAAGTTTAAAAAAAACTACTAGTTCTGACGCACGATATTTCGCATATAATGACCCATTTGCGTGGAATGCCTTAGAGAGTCAAAATGACTGTCAGTAGTGTCAGTCTTTGAAAAAGACATCAAGACACATATTTTTAACTAGCTTATAAAAGCTTACTTTCTTAAAAAGAAAATTTTATGATTTTTATTAAGGCTGTGTTCATCCTGTGCCAAAAGAAGTTGTGTGTGTGTGTGTGTGTGTGTGTGTGTGTGTTTGTGTATGTTTGTGGAATATGAATTCATGACAGTATTTATTGGTAAACGACTTTCTTCTTCTTGTTTATATTATCCGTTGTTCTTGTCATAAATTCAACATATTCATGTAGTTTGATGTATGATATGCATATTGTTATTGTATCATATGTAACACATGTATATTATATATATGTTTTCTTAAAATATGTAATTCGCCTAGACTCCTACCCTTGTAAGGATGAGTGCGCAATATAAATGTACATTATTATTATTATAATTATTATAATTATTATTGTTATTATTATTATTATTATTATTATTATTATTATTATTATTATTATTATTATTATTATTATTATTATTATTATTATTATTATTATTATTATTATCATTATTATTATTATTATTATTGTTATTATTATTATATTATGATTATTATGATTATTATTATTAGTATTATTATTATTGTTATTGTTATTATTATTCTTTTATTAGTGTAATCTGAAATGACAAATAATGATATTATACTAAAACTTGAATCCCATACTCAGTGTTGAGCGTAGGGTAATGAACAGTCAAGTCCTGTTGTTGTTGTTGTTGTTGTTGTTGTTGCTTTTGTTGTTTTAGTTTTAGCATGCAGCATAGAGTTATAGTTTGTCATTACTTTCGACAAAAAGTGGGCAACGAAAAGATTTAATAATTGACTTATTTCAATCCATTGCATGCATAGGACGTGACCCCCCCCCATCCATCCTCGCGACCCAACTACACACAGATTTCCTCCATTTTTCTTTGGATAGTGCCCCTCTATCCGCTGTGAGGAGCGGAAAGACGCACTGCTGCCTCATGTTGTCGGACTATATGTGGTGGGGGGGAGGGGGGGCGTGTCCTCTTTTTTGGTCTTGGTCTTTGATTCGTGAAATATAACTTATACCTGGCATTGATCCTTGTTTGTACTTTACCCCTGACCAACATGTTTGAACGAATAAAGTCTCCTATTCAACACCACATGCTCGAATTTAATAATATAATGATTAAATATTATCATACTGGTATTACTAGCGAGCTTTAAGAGCGCACCAGCCTTTGAATCAAAACTGCTCATTACCTTGATACGTTACGTTCACTTTTGTTTGCAAGGTGCTAACATTCTTTGACAATCAATGTTATGAAACGAAAAGACGTTCACTTTTGCTTGCAAGGTGCTGACATTCTTTGACGTCCAATGTTATGAAACGAAAAGGACGTTCACTTTTTGCTTGCAAGGTGCTGACATTCTTTGACGTCCAATGTTATGAAACGAAAGGACGTTCACTTTTGCTTGCAAGGTGCTGACAATACTGACATTCTTTGACGTCCAATGTTATGAAACGAAAGGACGTTCACTTTTACTTGCAAAGTGCTGACATTCTTTGACGTCCAATGTTATGAAACGAAAGGACTTTCACTTATGCTTGCAAGGTGCTGACATTCTTTGACGTCCAATGTTATGTCAAACGAAAGGACGTTCACTTTTGCTTGCAAAGTGCTGACATTCTTTGACGTCCAATTTTATGAAACGAAAGGACGTTCACTTTTGCTTGCAAGGTGCTGACATTCTTTGACGTCACTAGAGGACACACTTACAAGTGTCAGACGTCGTCTTAAGAGGACATAATTACAGATGTCAGACTTGGTCCCAAGAGGACATAATTAGAGTTGTCAGACTTGGTACCTAGAGGACATAATTATAGGTGTCAGACTTGGTACCTAGAGGACACACTTACAGGTGGCAGATTTAGTCACTAGAGGACATAGTTACATGTATCAGGCTTGGTCCTTAAGGAAATAAATATAGGTGTCAGACTTGGTCCCTAAACATAATTACAGATGTCAGACTTGGTCCCTAGAGGACATAATTACAGGTGTTAGACTTGGTCCCTAGAGGACATAAGTACATATGTCAGACTTGGTCCCTAGAGGACATAATTACAGATGTCACACTTGGTCCCAAGAGGACATAATTACAGGTGTCTAACTTGGTCCTTAAGGAAATAATTATAGGTGTCAGATTTGGTCACTAGAGGACACACTTACAGGTATGAGACTTGGTCACTAGAGGACACACTTACAGGTATCAGACTCGGTCCGTTTAGGACACACTTACAGGTGTCAGATGTGGCCACTAGAGGACATAATTACAGGTGGCAGACTTGGTCACTAGAGGAGATACTTACACGTGTCAGACATGGCCACTAGAGGACACATTTACATGTGTCAGACTTGGTCCCTAGAGGACACACGTACAAGTGTCAGACGTCGTCCCTAGAGGACATAATTCCAGATGTCAGACTTGGATATAATTAGAGGTGTCAGAGGATATAATTAGAGGTGTCAGACTTGGTACCTAGAGGACATAATTACAGGTGGCAGATTTAGTCACTAGAGGACACACGTACAAGTGTCAGACGTCGTCCCTAGAGGACATTATTACAGATGTCAGACTTGGTCCCAAGAGGACATAATTAGAAGTGTCAGACTTGGTACCTAGAGGACATAGTTATCAGGTGTCACTAGACTTGGTACCTAGAGGACACACTTACAAGTGGTCAGATTTAGTCATACTTACACTAGAGGCACACACTTACAAGTGTCAGACTTGGTACCTAGAGGACACACTTACAACGTGTCGGACTTGGCAGATTTAGTCACTAGAGGACATACTTACATGTGTCACAGGCTTGGTCACTAGAGGACATACTTACAGATGTCAGACTTGGTCACTAGAGGACATACTTACAATACATGTGTCAGACTTGGTCACTAGAGGACATACTTACACGTGTCGGACTTGGTCACTAGAGGACATACTTACACGTGTCAGACTTGGTCACTAGAGGACATACTTACACGTGTCAGACTTGATCACTAGAGGACATACTTACACGTGTCAGACTTGTTCACTAGAGGACATACTTACACGTGTCGGACTTGGTCACTAGAGGACATACTTACAGGTGTCAGGACTTGGTCACTAGAGGACATACTTACATGTGTCAGGCTTGGTCACTAGAGGACATACTTACACGTGTACACGTGTCGGACTTGGTCACTAGAGGACATACTTACACGTGTCAGACTTGGTCACTAGAGGACATACTTACACGTATCGGACTTGGTCACTAGAGGACATACTTACATGTGTCAGACTTGGTCACTAGAGGACATACTTACATGCTATTGAATAAACTAGCAAGGAAACAAACTGCAAAACCACCTAGAGAGCAACGGAGAGAGAGAAAAAATACTCGTTTTATCTGGAAACAAAACTACGCAAAATATACCAACACCCAAGTGTAGAAGATACAAACACACCAGCACAACTGAAAACAGAAAGAGACCCACTTGTTTTTGAAGACTTTAGCACAAGATCGATACACATGGAGAGATGTTATAACACAAATTATCAACACTGAGATTCTTTATAGAACCGACATCGTCTCTTAATACACAGTGTGGGGCAAGCGTCTTCATTGACTGCAATGTCCTTATACTACTACTACTACTAATACTACTTCTACTACTACTATTATTACCACTACTATTACTACTACTACTACTACTACTACTACTACTATTATTACTACTACTATTACTAATACTACTTCTACTACTACTATTATTACTACTACTGTTACTAATACTACTTCTACTACTACTATTATTACTACTACTATTACTAATACTACTTTACTACTACTATTATTACTACTACTATTACTACTACTACTTCTACTACTACTATTATTACTACTACTATTACTACTACTACTACTACTACTACTACTACTACTAATACTACTACTACTACTACTACTACTACTACTACTACTACTACTACTACCACTACTACTACTACTACTACTACTACTACTACTACTACTACTACTACTACTATTACTACTACTACTACTACTACTACTACTACTGCTGCTGCTACAACTACTACTGCTATTACTACTACTACTACTACTACTACTACTACTGCTACTACTACTACTACTACTACTACTACTACTACTACTAGTACTATTACTAGTAATATCACTACCACTACTACTACTACTACTACTACTACTACTACTGGTACTACGACTACCAGTGCCACTACCACTACCACTATCACTGCTGCTACCACTACCAGCATCACTACTGCTACTACTACTACTACTACTACTGCTGCTACTACTACTACTACTACTACTACTACTACTGCTGCTACTGCTACTACTTACTACCACTACAACTGCCACTACCACTGCCACTACCAGTACCACTACTACTACTACTACTACCACTGCTGCTGACTGCTGCTGCTGCTACTGCTGCTACTGCTACTGCTGCTGCTGCTGCTGCTGCTACTGCTACTGCTGCTGCTGCTGCTGCTGCTACTAGTGCTACTGGTGCTGCTACTAGTACTATCACTACCACTGCTGCTGCTGCTGCTGCTGCTGCTACTGCTGCTACTAGTGCTGCTACTACTGGTGCCATCACTGCAACGACTACCTACTGCTACTACCACTACTGCACTAACACTACCACTACGACTACCAGTCACTGCCACTCACTACCACTACCACTACAGTATCACTACTACTACTACTACTGCTACTACTACTACTACTACTTCTGCTTCTACCACTACCACTACAACTACCACTACCACTGCCACTACCAGTACCACTACTACTACTACTACTACTACTACTACTACTACTCGACTACTACTACTACTACTACTACTACTACTACTACTACTACTACTACTACTACTACTACTACTACTACTACTTTACTACTTTTTCCTCTTCTTCTTCTTTTCTTCTTCTTCTTCTTCTTCTTCTTCTTCTTGTTATTCTTCTTCTTCTTCTTCTTCTTCTTCTTCTTCTTCTTCTTCTTCTTCTTCTTCTTCTTCTTCTTCTTCTTCTTCTTCTTCTTCTTCTTCTTCTTCTTCTTCTTCTACTACTGCAATTCTAACAACTTTGAAAACGATAAAGTTAAAGATAGATTTATAGTCCGTATCCCCACGCAACTGCAGGCTCACCAACTGCACATCATTTGTCTTACGGGATGCCATTCATTGAAAGCCTTCTTAACTCCCCTTGGGAGCACACAACACAATAGCCTCTTACTGCCTCTTGGGCACTTCGTATTACCGCTCTTACCAGATCTTTCTCTACTGTAGCTGGGTACACATTCACTTGAGTGAAGCGAGGAAGGGGAAAAAAACCTTTGCTAAGAGTACAGCTTTGTGAAAACACACCTGGGCACGAATGATGTGTGATATAGGACATTATTTATTTAGATTCATTTCACGATTGTTTTTGCTTCAACGACTGCTCTAACCGTTATGACGTGACTATAATATGTTCTAAAAGCTTCCAAACCTCAAAATGGAAAATTTATTTTCCAATCAGCATCTGCTGGTACGTAGACTGCATCACGTCAACTGAATAGACAACAAATACATTTTCTTAGGTGATAATGATGATAATGATGATAATGATGATGATAAAGCATTCCATTTTATTGCAGAATATAATCCCTACCACTCCACCCCACCACTAACAGATGTCTGCCAGTGGAGGTCTTCTGTTTTCCGTTGTCACGTAGCGACCATGTGATTTCTTCATTGTTATTGTGTCATCGTGACGTCATGGCGTTGGTCGTCCTGTATATTGGGGCCTCTTTTTTTTTTACTCCCTTTTGTCACCCTAGTTTCTTATACGTTTCTCTGTCGTGTGGCAGGGCTTGGATCTGTGAGAATGTCTTACCTGCCAATTTGGTAACACTACTACTACTACTACTACTACTACTACTACTACTACTACTACTACTACTACTACTGCTACTACTACTACTACTACTACAACTACTACTACTACTACTACTACTACTACTACTACTACTTAACTACTACTACTACTACTACTACTACTACAACTACTACTACTACTACTACTACTACTACTATTCAACTACTACTACTACTACTACTACTACTACTACTACTACTATTCAACTACTACTACTACTACTACTACTACTACTACTACTACTCAACTACTACAACTACTACTACTACTACTACTACTACTACTACTGCAACTACTACTACTACTACTACTGCTACTACTACTACTACTACTACTACTACTACTACTACTACTACTACTACTACTACTGCTACTACTAATAATAATAATAATAATAATAATCAATACTAAATCTACTAATATTACTACTGCTGCTGCTACTACTACCCCTACGAATACTACTCCTCGGAATACTACTACTACTACTACTAATAATTCTAATACTGCTACTACTATTACTACTACTATTACTACAACAACAACTACTAGTACTACTACTGCTACTGCTGCTACTACTACTACTACTACTGCTACTGCTGTTGCTACTGCTACTACTACTACTACTATTACTACTACTGCTGCTGCTACTACTGCTGCTGCTGCTGCTGCTGCTGCTGCTGCTACTACTACTACTACTACCACTACTGCATCATCACTGCTGCTGCTGCTGCTACTGTTACTATTACTACTAGTACTACTATTATATTTTTACAACAACCACAACAAAAACAACAGCAACAACTCATAATTCTACTACTACTACTACTACTACTACTACTACTACTACTATTACTACTACTATTAGTACCACTACTACTATTACTACTACTACTACTACTACTACTACCACCACTACTGCTACTACCACTACTACTACTACTACTACTACTACTACTGCTACTACTGTTACTGCTACTACTATTACTACTATTACTACTACTACTACTATTACTGCTGGTACTACTGCCACTACAAGTACTACTACTGCTACTACTACTACTGCCACTATTACTGCTTTTACCACACCACTACTACTACTACTACTACCACTACTACTACCACTACCACTACTACTACTACTACTACTACTACTACTACTACTACTACTACTACTACTACTACTACTGCTACTACTACTACTACTACTACTACTACTACTACTACTACTACTCTTACTATTAGCATGAAGGTGTTCTATTCGAGGAGGGAACTCGGTAGACTGAAGACAAGATGTCGCCCTCTCAACCAAAAGGTAGTAGGTTCGAGCCTCGCCCACGGTTGAACAGCTTTCCCGAATTTGCTCGTGCTATGCTAAGCCTACTTATCGGGGACTCAGTGGTCCAGAGGCAATGTGCCGGACTTTCAACCAACAAGAAGGTGGTTCAAGACCGACAGGTTGAACACATTTCTTTAGTTGTTTCTTTGTTGTTGTTTTTTTTCAAGTAAAGCTATTCCACCCACCCCCCCCCTTTCCATCCCGTCCTGGTCTAGGTAGGTGGATGAACGCCTAATTAAATCGGAGACGGATGATAGAACGGAACTCCGGTGTGTGCTAATGGCCAGGCCCCTTCTGTTTATCCTTGATGTTGAAGGGACATTGATGTTGATCGGAGATCTAGATCTAGATCTATCAGGTCTATTCCCACTGGTTCTGACATCGATTTGACTGGATCTATCTTCGTCTTCGTCACTATCACTACTATCAGAGGACCTTTGTGAATGAGAGCGCTCAGAATGAGAACTAGAGTTAGATCTAGATCTAGAACGACTTGACTGATTATTTTCATAATCTGAATCATACATGTCGCTCATTTCATCTTCCGAGAGATTTCGGATCAAATTCCGCAGGGTATCATTTGAGCGTGATGCTGAGTGTGATGCTGCCATTGCGTTAACAAGCACGGTGGAAACTGAAGTTTGAGTGAAACGCTCAGTGCTTTGTTTACACTCTCAATTCTCGTAATTTGGAATACCCGTCTAGGGCCAAATGACCAGTAATCGAAAGAATGATTATCGTAGAACATCGTACTGTAGTTGTTTCGTATTTTTCATATGCATTATTTACTTTATTAGGTCTTTAGTACACATAGAACCATCAAGCGGCCACTCGTCGATCCGGTAAGATTTTTCGGCCACTCTCAGCGGCCGCTCGGGCTGAAAGAGTTAAAGATCACATGGCGTTGTTACGTTTAAAAACAAATTTAAAGAAAATTTGTAATCTTTTAGATGATATTATTATTACATGTATGATTAATCCCTTATACAAATATATTTTACTAATTTGTATAGCAAATTATTTTATAGCTTTTTAAGATCAGTAATACCTATGGCATTCTTAATGTTGTTTTGGGGGAGTGTGGTATTCTCGAATGTGTGATTGTAAAGCTCATTGAGACTTCGGTATAAGACACTATATGAATAAACTTTTTTATTTTTTATTATTATTATAATTATTATTATTATAATTATTAATATTTTAACTATTATTATCATTATTATTACTATTATTATTATCATTATTATTCTAATTATTATTATTATTATTATTATTATTATTATTATTATTTTTATTCTTATTTCTTATTATTATTATTATTATTATTAAAATTATTTTATTATTATTATTATTATTATTATTTTATTATTATTATTATTATTATTATTATTATTATTATTATTATTATTATTATTATTATTATTATTATTATTATTATTATTATTATTATTATTATGATTACTATTATTACTATTATTATTATTTATTATTATTACTATTATTATTATTATTATTATTATTATTATTATTATTATTATTATTATTATTATTATTATTATTATTATTATTATTATTATTATTATTATTATTATTATTATTAGTAGTATTATGACAGGAATGACCTGGCATAGTTGATATAATGCTACCACCCCCCCCCTCAAAAAACAAAAAAACCCGAGATCGGCTTAGCTGTGGATATGAATAAAGTCGAATGCAATCAAATCAAAGAAACCTTGGGGATCGTATTTTAGTATTTAGGGCAATGACCGTAGTGTTACTCTTTGGCTTTTCACTTCTAAGCCTTCTTCCTTATCTGCAGCTCTTTGAGATTTTCTCCGTAATGTATTTTTTAAAATTTATTCATTTTATTGATTCCATGTGTAAGATCCCCTTGATTCAACATTTATTCCTCTAAGACTGTCGTAAAAAAACCCCACCAACAACAACAACAAAACTATGGAGAGATCGAAGTGATGCTTCCTGTATGCCTACCCGTACCAAGTGTTGAGTAAGCTGTACCCAGATGAGCATGACTTCTTCTGCCATCATCTTACATCATTTCAAAGATATTCCGATTACTCTGTTAGCGTTGAGTAAGCTGTACCCAGGTGAGCATGACGACTTCTTCTGCCATCATCTTACATCATTTCAAAGATATTCCGATTACTCTGTTAGCGTTAAGTAAGCTGTACCCAGGTGAACATGACGACTACTTCTGCCATCATCTTACATCATTTCAAAGATATTCCGATTACTCTGTTAGCGTTGAGTAAGCTGTACCCAGGTGAACATGACGACTACTTCTGCCATCATCTTACATCATTTCAAAGATATTCCGATTGCTGTTAGTGTTGAGTAAGCTGTCTGGAGCATGACGACTTCTTCTGCCATCATCTTACATCATTTCAAAGATATTCCGATTACTCTGTTAGTGTTGAGTAAGCTGTACCCAGGTGAACATTACTTCTGCCATCATCTTACATCATTTCAAAGATATTCCGATTACTCTTTTGAAATCGAAATACATTGGCTCACGTGCGTTTTGTAGTCTTTTATGATAATGTTATCAGTGTTGGCTTTTTTGTGGTTTTTGGTGTTTTTGTTTTATACAAACGAAGTCACACAGTGGATCCGGGTCAAAGGTGATCAATAACGACAATCGTCGTCGTCACAACTCCACGATTCAGAAAACCGCACAGCTTACCATGTTTTACTATGATATGTACGCCTGTTTTTCGTCATAATTAGATATTCATATTTTAAAAAATTATGCATTCTAATTTAATTCATTGATTACAATCTATTCCTATAATATTATAATAATGTAAATTCTGTATTCCAATGTACATAATGTCTATTTTATAGATCGCTGCGAAGGAAGAAGGTAAAGAAAAGTGTCAAAAGCAACACAAAGTGGGCAGCACAGAGGATATTATACCAAACAGCAAAACTATTAGCAAGTAAAGGCCAGACAACAAACAACTGCACTAGTAAAGAATATCAATGGCAACACCATTTGTGACAAGGAATCACAGAAAAGATGATGGGTAGAACATTTTGAACACCTACTTAACAGACCACTTCCGGAAAACCGGCCTGCAAAATGAAATCTCTTTATCAGCTGAGGACCACCAACACGAGTAAAAATTACGAAGGCTATAGTCAAACTACATTCAAATAAGGCAACAGACCCAGAGGCTATATCCGAGAGGCATTAAAGACAGACATACCTACAACAATCAATATTTGACATGGATTGATTGAAAAGGTGGGGAATGAAGAGCAGTCCCCAACAAATTTGAAAGAAGGACATCTGGTAAACCTTCGAAGGAAGGGCATCTTAACAACTGCAATAATTATAGAGGAATAACTCTCCTCTCCATCCCAAGTAGTATTTTTAATCGAGTTTTATTAGAAAGAATGAAGGATGTCAAACATGAACACCACAAAGACCAGCAGGCAGACTTCCGGAAAAAAAACCCTGAGATAAGGTGAAAAAGGCAATGTGACTTATCAAGAGTTTCCCAAGATGGGAATAAATGTAAGTCTGTTGTACGTGGCCTATACCCTGAGATAGGATGAAAAGGCAATTAACATATTTCATAACATTCAACCAGCCATTTGCATACAACGATAGGTGTGAATTACATTACAAACACCTTCTGCAATGCTGGTATCTATGTAACAGAATGTTTTTCAGTGATAATCGAGACTTCACGTTGGTGCTTCTGTGTTGCACTGTTCTTTTAATTTGAATTGATTTTACCCACATCCACAGCTAAGGTGACCTCTGGGCTTTGCTTTCCCTTAGAAGGTTAAACAAAAATTATTATTTTAAAATATATTATTATTATTCTGGCTGCCCTGTAAACGGCAAAGGAATTTTTAACACATACACATAATGCTGTGATATGTTTGGTTTTTTTAATCGGATGTCTTCGATGACACTGTGTCGATTCACCTACCTGGACCGGGCGTATCGGGGGGGGGGGGGGGGAAGTGGGGTAAATTTAGCTCGAAAAAGCACGAGAAAAGCTTTCAACCATTGGGTGGGCTCGAACCCACTACCTTTTGGTTGAGAGGTCGACATTTGTCTCTGAACTACCGAGTCCCCCATACTGCATAGATTCATCATCTTGAACTGGGTGGGGGATGGGTTGTTTAATTTTCCGATACCTTGCCTCCTAATCACACTGTCCCTCATCTAAATTATAGAGACACACAGACTTTCAACTCTCACCTTTTAAACCAACTCTTAATGAACTGAGCATGAAGGCAGATTGCCAGCTAGAGGTCGAAATGTGAGGTAAGACGTTTGCATGTGATTTCGACGATTTCCTGTGTGAAAACGAGATAGGGCAAAACAACACTCAATAGTTATGGTGTCATCATTCAGCTTCCAAAATGAATAAATCCTGTTCGAGCTGTCAACATCCGCCTTTCAGTTATTTCTAGCACACGTTTCAAAATAACGTGTCGTACCTGTTGACCCAACCAGTTGATTATCTGGTCCCGTCTGTCATTCCCATAAATACATACACACACAC
>JAXRKP010002784.1:0-30000 GCA_037039925.1 Doris montereyensis
AAGATGTAACAATGATTATAGATATGAGATGTAATAATGATTATAGATATGAGATGTAACAATGATTATAGATATGAGATGTAACAATGATTATAGATATGAGATGTAACAATGGTTATAGATATGAGATGTAACAATGATTATAGATATGAGATGTAACAATGATTATAGATATGAGATGTAACAATGATTATAGATATGAGATGTAACAATGATTTATAGATATGAGATGTAACAATGATTATAGATATGAGATGTAACAATAATTTATAGATATGAGATGTAACAATGATTTATAGATATGAGATGTAACAATGATTTATAGATATGAGATATAACAATGATTTATATATATGAGGTGTAACAATGATTTATAGATATGAAATGTAACAATGATTTATAGATATGAGATGTAACAATCAATTATAGATATGAGATGTAACAATAATAGATATTAACAAAATGATTATAGATATGAAATGTAACAATGATTATAGATATGATATGTAATCTCGTTCTTCCAAGGTTTAAAAATTGTCATAATGTTGTTTATTGTTTATGATAGGTGTCAAATATGCTTGTATATACCTGTATTTAATACAGGGTCCTTCGCCTTCATTATTGAGGGAAGTGTATTCCATCAATCACTTTAGGTGTCACCAGATGTAAAGTGTATGCCCATGTCACTTTAGGTGTCACCAGATGTAACTTAGAAGTTTATTGTCACTTTAGAGTGTCACAAGATGTAACTTGGCTAGTTTGTCATCACGTCACTTTAGAGTGTCACTAGATGTAACTGGAACGCTAGAAGTTTATGCCCATCGTCACTTTAGAGTGTCACTAGATGTAACTGAACAGAAGTTTATGCCCATCGTCGTCACTAGATGTAACTGGAACGCTAGAGTTTGTGCCCATGGTCACTTTAGGGTGTCACCAGATGTAACTGGAACGCTAGAAGATTATGCCCATGGTCACTTTAGGGTGTCACCAGATGTAACTGGAACGCTAGAAGATTATGCCCATGGTCACTTTAGAGTGTCACTAGATGTAACTGGAACGCTAGAAGATTATGCCCATGGTCACTTTAAGTGTATGTAACTGGAACCTAGAAGTTTGTCGTCACTTTAGGGTGTCACCAGATGTAACTTGAATGCCCATCGTCACTTTAGAGTGTCACAAGATGTAACTGTTTTGTGCCCATCGTCACTTTAGGGTGTCACTAGATGTAACTGGAACGCTAGAAGTTTATGCCCATCGTCACTTTAGAGTGTCACCAGATGTAACTGGAACGCTAGAAGTTTGTGCCCATGGTCACTTTAGAGTGTCACCAGATGTAACTGGAACGCTAGAAGTTTATGCCCATGGTCACTTTAGGGTGTCACAAGATGTAACTGGAACTAGAAGTGTATGCCCATGGTCACTTTAGGTGTCCACCAGATGTAACTGGAACTCAGAAGATTATGCCCAGTCACTTTAGTGTCCTAGATGTAACTGGAACGCTAGAAGTCACTTTAGAGTGTCACCAGATGTAACTGGAACGCTAGAAGATTATGGTCACTTTAGAGTGTCATAGATGTCACTTATGCCCATGGTCACTTTAGAGTGTCACCAGATGTAACTGAAGATTATGCCCATGGTCACTTTAGAGAGATGTAACTGGAACGCTAGAAGATTATGCCATGGTCATGGTCAAGATGTAACTTTAGAAGATTATGTGGTCTTTAGAGTGTCACTAGATGTAACTGGAACGCTAGTCACTTTAAGTGTGTGCCCATGGTCACTTTAGGGTGTCACTAGATGTAACTGGAACGCTAGAAGATTGTGCCCATGGTCACTTTGGTCACAGATGTAACTGGAACGCTAGAAGATTATGTGTCACCAGATGTAACTGGAACGCTTTAGAAGATGTAACTGGAACGCTATGCCCATGGTCACTTTAGGGTGTCACCAGATGTAACTGGAACGCTAGAAGTGTGTAGGGGCGTAACCATGGAACAGGTCATGGATGTTCTCTACTACCCTTGTCCCCAGACTGCTGACCTTTGTGTATTTTGTTTGTTTTTTTACTGTCTTGTCCTCTTTTGTGTTTGTACTTAATCATTTGTTATATGTGATTTTTTTCATGTAAATCACCTGTAGATTGTTAAATAAATTAGATTTTCACTTTTGAATTGTAAGTAAGGAGTTCATCAGAGAATATTAGTTTTTATTGATCTTTCATACATTGGCATAGGAGAATGATGTATTTTCATTTAACTTGATTTTTATTTGGCTGATAATCAAAATTGGTCTTTTAATTTTGGTCATGAAACACTTGGAATTGAAATTTTGTTCCCATATTTTGCCACAGTGTAAATTCTCTTGAATTTTTTTTTTTATTATACACAGTTGATTAAATACCCGAGGCTGGGAAAGATTTAACTGAAACATGTAAATTCTATATTTTAAAATGGTTAAATGCGTATTTTTTTTGTTTTTTTTAAAATATATTTTGATGTTGATTTTCGGCACAAAGGCACAAGTTATTATGTGATCTGACCATATGTAAAGAATCAAAAGGCCTCAGTTGGTAACGTTGTTTATAAACGATGCTTTAGTTTGAAAAAAATATGTAAATGATGACTAAAAGTGTGCATAGCATATTACACTCACATGTTGATTATATTTTTGTCTGATTTTGTACTTTTGAAAAATGTGTCTTAACTTTGTTTATTAACATAACATGTATTGTATATTGCCAGGATTGTTTTATTTCCAGGGTATTTAAAGGTCAGTTGACTATCAAAACCTTAAACCATGGTATGGTATGTTATGCCCTTTTTAAACTTTCATTAAATAAATGTTTGAGACACTTTAAATGACAAATTTATTTTTGATGTTGTTGAGTTTTTGTTTTATGTGTGTTTTTGAGCATTTACACGTATATGTGTGTGTTTGTGTGTGTGTGTATGTGTGTATGTGGTGGGGAGGAGTAGGTTAAATTTAGCAATTAAAAACCGTTACCTTTGTCTCCGTGACCTCATTAATGGCCAATCTCATGTGTAAACAGCAGAAGACCATAATTTCACCAACCTCCCCCCCCCTGCCGCCTTCCATCGTATCCGATTGTTATAGAATTGAATGATAGCCCACATATTATGCCTGTGACCCAATTTATAAATATTTGTGTCTGGCCCTAAAATAGGTCATCCAATTATGAGGCCGGGCTTATCTGTGGAATTGCTGGTTGGGTGGGTCCCTCCTCCCTTTCCCCCCCCGCCCATCCCCACCCCCACTGATACCGTGATCAATGAAATGACATAGAGACCTCAAATTGTTAAAAGAAATAACTTAGATTTCTCTAGCTGCCTTTTCACCATCTGCGGCTTGAACTTTAGTTAGGAATGGAGACCGTCATTTATGGGTTCCCTAATTCCGTCATGATATTTAATGATATTACTGATGATATGTCATGTAATGCCCCCTAGTAACACACTCAACACAAATACAAAGGAACGGACAGAGAGAAGAAAATATGCGTACAGTGTAGTTAGCTTGGTTGGTAGCGCACGCGTTCTCTTTCATTCTGAAAAAAATGGGTGCCAATGACTACATCCTAGGTGACAGAGGTCGCGGGCGGCTTCAAACCCCTTACTGTGGCCAAGATTTTTTTTTCGGTTTATTCCTTTCGATTTGTTTTGTCTTTGTTTCTATGGGGCTTTAATGGGTTTGGGTTTTTTTTTAGGGATAATGTTTTTCGACCGGTCGTGAATTTACCCATGAAGAGTAAATTTAATGACTCATTGAGTTCTGACCAATCAGCGACAGCCACTGACTTTGCTGCGTGGCGGGACTGGCTCTAGATCTAAAAAAAAATCTAGGTCTATCGTCACAATCACAATAGGTTTAGCCTAGCCTTTGTCGAGGCACCTAAGTCTAAACACTAGGCTATAGGCCTAGTCCAGTCCAGTCATTGTCTAGGCGAGTCATAATACGGCCTATTTTCTGCATGGCCGCGACAATAGATGAGGTTACCCCTTTTGAGGAGCCTCCTTTTTAAAGTTGGTGATGTTTTTCCATCGTATGCCGACTTTAACTCTACATTTAAGGCATACTGTGGCGAGTCGTGAATTTACGCTTGAAAGGTAGATCCACGACAGGTCGTGAAAAAACCGCCACCCTTTTTTAAAATGTCATTATCCTCCACATTTAATACGCCCTGGCCTCATGTTTGGCGTTATCGAAGGAGAAGAAGCAGACTTTTTTACTCCATTTAAAATGTAGATGCCTTTCGTGTATGGGCCTGCACGTGATACAACTTGCTCTCGACACTCCTTAACATGTGATGTCCTGTTTGATCCAGAGACGAATGTAACTAGAAACCAATGGTCAGCTGCTATCCTTTAATTCCTATGTCAAATAATGTCAACTATCATATATGTAAGTATTTTATTGAGTATTGACATGTGGATTCTATCTTCTGATTTTTATTCAGAGGGTCTTCTGAACCCCCCCACCCCCTCCTCTCGCCTATGTATTTAAATAAGTTATCGCATCCCCTCCCCTATGTATTTAAGTAGGTTATCACATAACCAGGAGGACCCCATCCCCCCCCCCATGTAGTTCAGACGTTTATCGAATAACCAAGAGGGACCCACACCCTCCTCCCCCCATGTAGTTAAGCAGGCTCACGTATAACCAGGACCCCCACCCCCCCCCATGTAGTTAAAAAGTTATCGTATAACCAGGAACCAGGAGGACCCCTGTAGTTAAGAAGGTTATCGTATAACCAAGAGGAACTCCTCCCATGTAGTTAAGAAGGTTATCGTATAACCAAGAGGACCCCTCCCCATGTAGTTAAGATTAGAAGGTTATCGTATAATAACAAGGAGTACCCTCCCCTGTAGTTAAGAAGGTTATCGTATAACAAGAGGAGTACCCTCCCCCTGTAGTTAAGAAGGTTATCGTATAACAAGGAGGACCCTTCCCCTGTTAAGATTTAAGAAGGTTATCGTATAACCAGGAGGAGCCCCCACCCCTGTAGTTAAGAAGGTTATCGTATAACCAGGTTTACTCCCCCCATGTAGTTAAGAAGGTTATCGTATAACCAGGAGGACCCACCCCCCCCATGTAGTTCAGAAGGTTATCGAATAACAAGAGGGACCCACACCTCCTCCCCCATGTAGTTAAGCAGGCTCACGTATAACCAGGACCCCCACCCCCATGTAGTTAAGAAAATTATCGTATAACCAGGAGCCCCCACCCCCATGTAGTTAAGAAGGTTATCGTATAACCAAGAGCCCCCACCCCCATGTAGTTAAGAAGGTTATCGTATAACCAGGAGGACCCCCTCCCTGTAGTTAAGAAGGTTATCGTATAACCAGGAGGACCCTCCCCTGTAGTTAAGAAGGTTATCGTATAACCAGGAGTACCTCCCCCATGTAGTTAAGAAGGATATAACAAGGAGGACCCACCTCCCCATGTAGTAACCAGGGAGATTAGTTAAGAAGGTTATCGTATAACCAGGAGGACCTTGTAGTTAAGAAGGTTATCGTATAACCAGGCCTATTTTCCCCTGTAGTTAAGAAGGTTATCGTATAACAAGGAGTACCCTCCCCCCCTTGTAGTTAAGAAGGTTATCGTATAACAAGGAGTACCCTCCCCATGTAGTTAAGAAGGTTATCGTATAACCAGGAGGACCCCACCCCTCCCCCATGTAGTTAAGAAGGTTATCGTATAACCAAAGGAGCCCTTACCCCCCATGTAGTTAAGAAGGTTATCGTATAACCAGGAGCCACCCCACCCCCATGTAGTTAAGAAGGTTATCGTATAACCAGGAGCCCTCCTCCCCCATGTAGTTAAGAAGGTTATCGTATAACCAGGAGCCCCCCCCACCCCCCATGTAGTTAAGAAGGTTATCGTATAACCAGGAGGACTCCCTCCCATGTAGTTAAGAAGGTTATCGTTAACCAGGTATGGGCCAGGAGCCCCCATGTAGTTAAGAAAGTTATCGTATAACCAGGAGGACTCCTTCCCATGTAGTTAAGAAGGTTATCGTATAACCAGGAGACTCGTATAACCTCCCCATGTAGTTAAGAAGGTTATCGTATAACAAGGAGTCCTCCCCTGTAGTTAAGAAGGTTATCGTATAACCAGGAGGATTTGTAGTTAAGAAACTATCATATAACCAGGAGGATTTGTAGTTAAGAAGGTTATCGTATAACCAGGAGGACCCCATCTTCCCCCCCATGTAGTTCAGACGTTTATGGAATTAAGAGGGACCCATGCCTCTCCCCCATGTAGTTAAGCAGGCTCACGTATAACCAGGACCCCCACCCCACCCCATGTAGTTAAGAAAGTTATCGCATAACCAGGAGCCTCCCCCCCATGTAGTTAAGAAGGTTATCGTATAACCAGGAGGCCCCCCCCCCCATGTAGTTAAGAAAGTTATCGAATAACCAGAAAGCCCCCTCCTCCCCATGTAGTTAAGAAGGTTATCGTATAACCAGGAGCCCCTCCCCATGTAGTTAAGAAGGTTATCGTATAACCAGGAGGACTCCTCCCCATGTAGTTAAGAAGGTTATCGTATAACCAGGAGGCCCCCCCCTGTAGTTAAGAAGGTTATCGTATAACCAGGAGCCCCCCCCCATATAGTTAAGAAGGTTATCGTAGTAACCATGAGGAGCCCCCCCCCCATGTAGTTAAGAAGTATCGTATAACCAGGAGGACTCCCCCCATGTAGTTAAGAAGGTTATCATATAACCAGGAGGACCCCCCTGTAGTTAACAAGGATATCGTATAACCAGGAGGACCCCACCCCTCCCCCCATGTAGTTCAGAAGGTTATCGTATAACCAAGGAGGACCCTCCATGTAGTTAAGCAGGTTATCGTATAACAAGGAGGACTCCCCCCCATGTAGTTAAGAAGGTTATCGTATAACCAGAAAGCCCCCCCCCTCCCATGTAGTTCAGAAGGTTACCGTATAACCAGGAGCCCCCCCCATATAGTTAAGAAGGTTATCGTATAACCAGGACCCCCTCCCATGTAGTTAAGAAGGTTATCGTATAACCAGGAGGACCCCACCCCTGTAGTTAAGAAAGTTATCGTATAACCAGCCCCCCCCTCTGTAGTTAAGAAGGTTATCGTATAACCAAGGAGGACCCAACCCCATGTAGTTAAGAAAGTTATCGTATAACCAGCTCCCCCCCTCTGTAGTTAAGAAGGTTATCGTATAACCAGGAGGGACCCCACCTCCCTCCCATGTAGTTAAGAAGGTTATCGTATAACCAGGAGGGACCCCCACCCCCATGTAGTTAAGTAGGTTATCGTATAACCAGGAGGACCCTCCCCATGTAGTTAAGAAGGTTATCGTATAACCAGGCCCCCTCCCATGTAGTCAAGAAGGTTATCGTATAACCAGGACCCCCCCCCAATGTAGTTAAGAAGGTTATCGTATAACCAGGAGGGACCCCCCCTCCATGTAGTTAAGAAGGTTATCGTATAACCAGGACCCCCCTCCCATGTAGTTAAGAAGGTTATTGTATAACCAGGAGCCCCCCCCCCCATGTAGTTAATGAATGTTAGTTAACCAGGAGGACCCCTCCCCATGTAGTGAAGAAGGTTATCGTATAACCAGCCCCCCCCTCCCCATGTAGTTAAGAAGGTTATCGTATAACCAGGAGACCCCCTCCCATGTAGTTAAGAAGGTTATCGTATAACCAGGAGGACCCCCCCCCTGTAGTTAAGAAAGTTATCGTATAAACCTGTAGTTAAGAAAGACGTATAACCAGCCCCCCCCTCTATAGTTAAGAAGGTTATCGTATAACCAGGAGGACCCCACTCCCATGTAGTTAAGAAAGTTATCGTATAACCAAGCCCCCTCCTCTATAGTTATGAAGGTCATCGTATAACCAGGATGACCCCCTCCCATTTAGTCTTGTATGGAAAGTTGTCATTGTATAATTATGTTCCCTCTTATATTGACTAGGTTAATGAATCTCATTATCATGAAGGCCATCCCAACTATGAATAGTTAATGAAGGCTTTAATCAATCAATCAAGGTCTTATATATCATGAGTGGTATAAGAGGAAACGTCTCCCTTAATAGCTCCAGTGCTATAATCATTATTGCATAGAATAATACATTGTATATGTTGTGTATGCGGTTTGAAGACATCTGACTAATGTTGTTATGGTAATCGTCAATGTAGAACGTGAGACCATACATACATGGTAGCGTGTGGTTAACTATTTAATGTGTAATTAACCTGATTGTAATTAAGGGGTTTGAACCTCTCCAGCAGTAGGTAACCCCGTACTGGTTGACAACCCCCTGTGTGTGTAGTGTAAGAAGGACACTTCCACCACTGTTGTGTATAACCAGCCCCCTCCCATGTAGTTGTGTGTGTTTTTGGACACTTCACCACATGTAGTTGTGTGTGTTTTATAACTTCACCACTGTTGTGTACGACTGCCCCATGTAGTTAAGTGTGTGTTATGTGTGTGTGTGTGTTTTGGACCCTTCACCACTGTTGTGTTTTATAACATGTACGACTGCCTACTGTGTGTGTGTGTGTGTGTGTGTGTGTGTTTTTGGACACTTCACCACTGTTGTGTTTTATAACCTGTACGACTGCCTACTGTGTTGTGTGTGTGTATGTGTGTGTGTGTGTGTTTTGGACACTTCACCACTGTTCCTTTATAACCTGTTATCGACTGCCTACTGTGTGGTGTGTGTGTGTGTTAAGTGTGTTATCGTGGACACTTCACCACTGTTGTGTTTTATAACCTGTACGACCCCCTGTGTTGTGTGTGTTATGTGTGTGAGTGTGTTGTGTTAAGACACTTCACCATCGTATAACCCAGGACTGCCTCCCTGTGTACTTAAGATGTGTGTCTGTGTTATGACAGGACTTCACCACTGTTGTGTTTTATAACATGTACGACTGCCCATGTAGTGAAGTCTGTGTGTCGTATGTGTGACCCCCTCCCATGTGTGTGTGTTTTGGACACTTCACCACTGTTGTGTTTTATAACCAGGACTGCCACTGTGTGTGTGTGTGTGTGTGTGTGTATGTGTTTTGGACAATTCACCACTGTTGTGTTTTTATAACATGTAGGACCCCTCACCATGTAGTTAAGAAGTTGTTTTCGTATAACCAGTGATAACCCGACTGCCTACTGTAGTTAAGAAAGTGTGTCTGTTTATAACCACTTCACCACTGTTAGTTTTATAACCTGTACGACTGCCTAACCAGTGAGGACCCAACCCTGTAGTTTTGGACACTTCACCACTGTTGTGTCTCTGTATAACACTCCTCACCACTGTTGTTAAGACGACTGTACTGTCTGTGTGTAACCAAAAGGACACATCCCACTGTTGTGTTTTATAACGTATAACCACCCCTATGTGTTGAGAAGGTTTCGTATAACCAGGAGCCCTCCCTCCTATGTGTAGTTGTGTGTGTGTCTGTGTTAACAGGCCCCTCCCACTGTAGTTAAGAAAGTACGACTATAACCAGGATGTCACATGTAGTTAAGAAGTGTTATGGACATAACCACTGTTGACCCCCTCCCTGTAGTTAAGAAAGTTGTGTGTGAGAGACAGACACTTCACCACAGTGTGTAACATGTTGGCTGATGTAGTTGAGAAGGTTATTGTATAACCAGGAGCCCATTCCCCATGTGTAGTTAAGAAGGTTATCGTATAACCAGTACGACTCCTACTGTGTGTGTAAGAAGGTTACTGTATGTGTTTGGAGGACTTCCCACTGTTGTGTTTTTAAGAAAGTTGCCTCTCTGTGTGTGTGTCTGTCTAAAACAGGTGTCCCTCTCCTCTCTCTCTATTTCTCTAGTTAAGAAGGTTATGAGATCTCCCCCACCCTGAGGACCCCTCCCATGTAGTTAAGAAAGTGTATCGTATAACTTCACCACTGTTGTGTTTTATCCCTTGTAGTGCCTATGTGTACATTTGTCATCGTATGTGTTGGATCCCCATGTTGTTTTTCAAAACCTGGAACTCTCTATGTATGTCATTGTGAAAGATTATTTTCTCTATTCTCTTATATTGCTACTATATTAACTGAGCTCATTATTTGAAGACACATTTTTGCATGTTTCATAACATTAACAATGAATGGGTGGCTTATAACGTTCAGATCCTTAATAGCTCTAAGTGCTATAATTATTATTGCATAGAATAATACTTTTCCTATGTATGACAGATTTGAAGACATCTTCTAATGTTGTTATGGTAATCTTAGTGAGACCATACATAGAATCTTTCTCCCTGTCTCCGTAATGAACTGCCAACTGTCTTCTATGTTTGTTCTGTGTGTTGTTTCCTGGAACTATCAACCCCAAACCCCATCTTTTAAATTCCTGCAACCTTCTCTGTAATTAATATCTTTATTAATTCTGATGCCCTATTGTGTAGTGTTTCATTCCTGTGTTTTCAAACTTCACCACTGTTGTGTTTTATAACCTGTGTGTGTGACCTAGACTGTGTGTGTGTGTGTTGTGTTTTGGACACTTCACCACTGTTGTTTACGACTGCATGTGTGTGTGTGTGTGTGTTTTGACATTCACCACTGTTGTGTTTTATAACCTTACGACTGCCTACTGTGTGTGTTGTGCTTTGGAAACTTCACCACTGTTTGCTTTTATAACCTAATTACGACTCTCATGTGTTTGTGTGTTTTGGAAATTTCACCACTGTTGTGTTTTATAACATGTACGACTGCCTACTGTGTGTGTGTTTGTCTATGTGTGAATTTTATAAGATGTCACTGCCTATGTTGTAATAACCTCTATGTGTGTGTGTGAGATAAATGTGTTAGATGAAATTGTATGACTGTGTGTGGTTTTGGACAACACTGTTGTGTTTTATAAGATGTAATGTCTACTGTGTGAAAATTGTAAGGTAACATAACATGAGATTGTGTGTGTTTATAATGATCTGTGTGTGTTTTGGACACTTAAGTTGTGTTTTTAAGTACGATAAGTGTAGTGTGTGTATGTGTGTATTGTAAGATAAGACACTTCACCACTATTGTGTTTTATAACAGATATGATCCGACTGTCTACTGTTATGAAATATTATGTGATCTCTGTGTGTTTTGGATGTTATTGTTTTGTTAAGATTTTTATAATCATTTACGATGCCACTGTGTGTGTGTGTGTGGTAAGATAAGTGTGATAATGTGTCTGTAAGACTTCACCACTATTGTGTTTTATAACCTGTACTACTGCCTACTATAAAGTGTGTGTGTGTGTCTGTGTTATGGACATACCACTGTTGAGTTTTATAATACGACTGACTATGTGTGTGTGTGTGGAGTGTCTGTGTTTTGGACACTTACCACTGTTGTGTTTTATAACCTGTACGATGCCTACTGTGTGTGTGTGTGTGTGATGTATGTGTGTTTTGGACACTAGACCACTGTTGTGTTTTATAACATGTACGACTCCTACTGTGTGTGATGGTGTGTAGATGTGTGTGTGTGTGTGTGTGTTTTGGACACTTAGACTGTTGTGTTTTATAACCTGTACGACTGCCTACTGTGTGTGTGTGTGTGTGTGTGTGTGTTTTGGAACTTCACCACTGTTGTGTTTTATAAATGTACGACTGCCTATAGATGTGTGTGTGTGTGTGTATGTTTTGGAAATACCACTGTTGTGTTTTATAATTAGACTCTAGATAGTGTGTGTTGGATGATGCAGATCTTGTGGTCATACACTGAAATCGTTGAGAAAGTTTCATAAACCAAAAACAACCAACGAACGTCCCATTTATAATGATTATATGTGTCTTACCTTAGTTAAATTTTTAGTAATAAGTTAGTTCTGTGTATTTCATTGGTATCAAGGTAAGATTGATCCAATTGTTTTACCTTTTGTTTGCATTATTGATTCGTTGTTGTTTTAATTATTGCTTTTTTGTTATTATAATATTTATCATCGTATTGATATTATTAAATGTCTATCGTATTATAATACACATATTGGACTTGTAACTCTTAATGTCTTGTGAGTTGATGCTTGTGTGAGATTTCGTATCTATATCCTTCAACACTCTTATGTCGGACAGGGAGAATAAGCTTAACCGTGGAGCTAATTACTACCCACAGCTCGACAGACCCTTTGACCCTCGCTCCTTGTATTTAAATAGGATCTCGCATAAACAGATGGAACAATTTGAACCCCCCGCCGTCTATGTATCTAATTAGTTTCAACATTAATCAGGAGAAAGACCGCCCCTACACGCCTGAACCCCTCCTATGTATTTAAGTTTGGCGGATAATCAGAGGGAGTGACCCCCCTTGTTTAAAATGAACCATTGTGATTGTAAACACGTTAACCACACTTGTTTCAAATAGGTACACGTACCATGTACTAGTACGTCGCTTTGATTGCAAACACGTTGACCACACTTGTTTCAAATGGGTACACACGTACCATGTACTAGTACCGTTGTGATTGCAAACACGTTAACCACACTTGTTTCAAATGGGTACACGTACCATGTACTAGTACTGTTGTGATTGCAAACACGTTAACCACACTTGTTTCAAATGGGTACACGTACCATGTACTAGTACCGTTGTGATTGCAAACACGTTCACCTCACTTGTTTCAAATGGGTACACGTACGATGTACCAGCATGTTAAAGGGCTATTAATGTAGTTAGCTATAGTACAATGCAGTAGACAAGTAAGTAGGAGGGGAGTCTGACATTTGGAGCACTAACATTTTTAAAATGTGACATTTGGAGCACTATCGAATATTAAGTAAAAATCCAGTATGACATTTGGAGCACCAACGAAAAAGAAGTAAAAATGCAGTATAACATTTGGAGTACCATAGTATCGGCCATAGTATCGGCCATAGTATCGACCATAGTATCGACCATAGTATCGACCATAGTATCGACCATAGTATCGGCCATAGTATCGACCATAGTATCGACCATAGTATCGACCATAGTATCGGCCATGGTATCGACCATAGTATCGACCATAGTATCGGCCATAGTATCGGCCATAGTATCGACCATAGTATCGACCATAGTATCGACCATAGTATCGGCCATAGTATCGACCATAGTATCGACCATAGTATCGACCATAGTATCGGCCATAGTATCGGCCATAGTATCGACGGCCGATTTATACACTTCGCATCTACGTTGGGGAAAGCTCTGTCACTCACCTAACATTGACTTAGTTTTTATAAATAAATCTCCCCACTCTACACAATCTAAACTGTATTAATTTTTAACTTTTGGCTGTCATTGGATTTTTTTATTTAAAAAAAACGATTTGGGAGGTAAAAACAAAAGCTACTGACGGTCAGAATGATTTCACAAAACCATACACGATAATAACTGTCACAGTTGTTTATAAATACGTGCTCTCGTTGGCTGTCTGAGGTCCGCTCTATAGGTACATAAGCCAGTCCGTTTTCCCACTGTCCTCACTCAAATTCAAACTGCAGTCCACAGAAAACCTAAGGACTGGCAAAGCGAAAGATGTCAAGAAAAGAGAATGGATTTCATCAATCTAGGAGTCTTTTAATGCTGGAACCATGACAAGACTTCAGTACATTCAGTCAATATGCCAAACTTCACTGCCGTCAACAACTCTGTAAATACGAAGCTCGAATATTTCTTCCTTATGCCTTTTTATGTTTTTAACAATTTCCTATAAAATAAAAACGTTCAATGAGGCCTCATATCATGAGACAGCCTCAAGCCTGTACAAACACAGAGGGGAAGTGTTTAATGTTGTGCTCCAAATGTCACATAGCGGCTTTCTTTGAAATAAAATGGTGCTCCAAATATCACATAGCGATTTCCTTTGAAATAGAGTAGTGCCCCAAATGTCATACACCCGTAGAGAAACCTGACAGGACGCATTAAAAATGACACATCCGTCTTGGTTCCATTAGCCTATGATTACGTAGAGTGACAGAGAAGTTGTGAATTGCGTGCGCGTGGGGGATGCCACCGCGGCTGGGCGGTGTCAAAAGCTATTGGTAAAAACGCAGAAAGTGACGACTTAGTATGGTTGGATGTCCCCTAAAATCAGAGAATACATGGGCATCTGGATGTCCACGTAATCTCTTCCCAAGTTTATCAAAGTAGGCCAACTACAATGTTTTAAGTGTACCTGAAGCATAGAGATGGGATTTCCAATCCTACCAACAAAAGGTCTAGAATACGCCTCCGTACGAACCTATCATTTTCCACATTCTTTCTCTCCTGTGCTTATTCTCATATCCAGTCAGTCTGTCATGTTTCGGAGGTCAACGTACGATGTCAACAAGAGGTCTTTGTTTGTGTTTTTTTCAATGTCGTTGTTTGTGTTTTTTTCAATGTGGTTGTTTGTGTTCTTTTCAATGTCGTTGTTTGTGTTCTTTTCAATGTCGTTGTTCGTGTTTTTTTCAATATAGTTGTTTGTGTTTTTTTCAATGTGGTTGTGTGTGTTCTTTTCAATGACGTTGTTTGTGTTCTTTTCAATGTGGTTGTTTTCAATGTGGTTGTTTGCGTTCTTTTTCAATGTCGTTGTTTGTGTTCTTTTCAATGTCGTTGTTTGTGTTTTTTTCAATGTCGTTGTTTGTGTTTTTTTCAATGTGGTTGTGTGTGTTCTTTTCAATGTTCTTCTTTGTGTTCTTTTCAATGTCGTTGTTTGTGTTCTTTCAATGTCGTTGTTTGTGTTCTTTTCAATGTCGTTGTTTGTGTTCTTTTCAATGTCGTTGTTTATGTTCTTTTCAATGTCGTTGTTTGTGTTCTTTCAATGTCATTCTTTGCGTTTGTGTTCTTTTCAATGTCATTCTTTGCGTGTGTTCTTTTCAATGTGGTTGTTTGTGTTCTTTTCAATGTCATTCTGTGCGTGTGTTCTTTTTCAATGTGGTTGTTTGTGTTCTTTTCAATGTCATTCTTTGCGTGTGTTCTTTTCAATGTCGTTGTTTGTGTTCTTTTCAATGTGGTTGTGTGTGTCCTTTTCAATGTCGTTGTTTGTGTTCTTTTCAATGTCGTTGTTTGTGTTCTTTTCAATGTCGTTGTTTGCGTTCTTTGTCAATGTCGTTGTTTGTGTTATTTTCAAAGTCGTTGATTGGCATTGTTTTTCAATGTCGTTGTTTGTGTTATTTTCAAGGTCGTTGATTGGCATTGTTTTTCAATGTCGTTGTTTGTGTTATTTTCAAGGTCGTTGATTGGCATTGTTTTTCAATGTCATTGTTTGTGTTATTTTCAAGGTCGTTGATTGGCATTGTTTTTCAATGTCATTGTTCAGTGTTGTTGACAGTGTGGTGACTGGTCGTCCTTCTCTGTTTTTGGTCCCAGATCAATGAAATAAAAGGTCATGGCCTGCTTTGCTAGTGTTTCTAAATTTCTTAAAGAAGATAATGTTTCCGAAAGTCGTGATCTTGTTTCAAGTATTTGACTTTGGATGGAGATAAGACTTTCGTTGCATTTATAATAATATATATATATTATTGTTATATTATTATATATATTATATATATATTATTATTATATATATATATATATTATTATTATTATTATTATATATATATATTAATTTTAAAAATAAATTTATATTTAAATCATGCTTTGTTGAAAATTTTGTTTGGGAATTCTACTGCTAAAACGATTTTACCCATAAGGAAAGTTAGACTTGAATGAATCTTAATAATGTACTTTTTTAAGTTTGATTGATCTGATTTTACTCACATCCACGACTAAGGAGATCTCGCAGTTGGTGGTAGACTTTAATTCTTCCCGGTTGCCCTGTAAACAGCCAATGGATCTTTAACGTGCACAAAGTGCTGTGGTTTTTACACACGGACCTCCGTTTTATCGTCCGTCTCCCTTTGGGACAAGGTGTCGATCCACGTACCTGGACCAGGGGGGGGTAGATGTTGCTCGAAAAAACTAGACAAAATGTTCCAACCGTTGGCAGGGTTCGAACCCACTAGCTCTGATTGAGAGGCTGACACCTTACCTTTGCACTACCGTGTCCTCCGCTTTTTAAGTAAAACAAAACAAAACAAAAAGGAACGATCGAGGAACTCTAAGTATTCCGTTTCAACTTTTTCACCATAAAAGATACTAGATCTACTTTTCCTATATTCCCGTATTCCCATCCCCTAACTATAGCTTTTTGTTTTTCCAAGTTTATGGAACTGTCTCGATTCCGCTCATTGTTCTATGCGAATCGAGACCTTAAAAAGAAATCGATAGTACAAACTCCACACAAATAATACTGCAATTTGCAGTTTTCCAAAAACACGAACAAAACACAGTGATAGTTTTTTTTGGTAACATTTTAAGAATTTGAACACCGGAGACGATCTTCGCACAGTGAAAACATTAATCGATATTGCAATTTGGAACTTTCTTAGGAGAAGATAACATTACGACGTCGTTGCTGTATACATTCGGGAATGAAAGCAGTCGATATCGTCATTATCAGATCTAGGTATCGATATTCAATGCCAGGAATGGTTTTCTGTCTTTTCTCTTTGTTTCTTTGTTCGTTTTATCAAGATGTAGACGTGTCGCGAATTTTGGACCTTAAAAATGACAGCACTATTGCCGTGGGATGGACACCGCAAAAGGAAAGCGAGACAGGGGACCTCACAGAAAAAAGAGAACAACGTGACGCATAACGGTGGAGAAGGAGAGGAATGGAAGGGGAGGGGGCGGAGGGGGTTGGGGGTGGGGGTCCTGGAAAGAGCCAAAAAAGCAGCACAGGATAGAGTAAGATTGGAGGGAAACGTGGTTAGGCCAGATGTACCTCCTATAAAATACGTAAGAAGACGCATTGAATTTAAAGAAAGGCAAATTAACCTCTGCTACATCTGTTAGAATTGTATATAAGATATGCACTAGTGTTTATAAAATAAAATAAAAACTCTCAACAGTGACAGTCCCATATACATGAAAGAGCTTTTGAATATTATAGTCATTAAAATCTAAGATTAAATAGTATTAAAACTGTCTTAGTAAAATTAAAATAACTTACAAAATTGGTGAAAATCTTTTGAAATTTTATCCCCATTTGTGGAACTCTATTACCCTTATTATTATTATTATTATAACAAATAGGTGTCCTAGTTCAGTGATGGCTTTTTGCATCAGGATTACAAGTAGTTTTACGCTGTAGAAGCATTTGATTATGATTATGTTTTATCTTACTAATGTACATATCATTAGTCTTATTATGTTGTCTTACTGCTATTGCAAAGGGCTTACAACCTGTTTTCATAGGGATAAAAATGCTGTAATGTAGGTGCCAATTATTACTATTATTATTGTTATCATCATCATCATGATCATCATCGTCATCATCATCATCATCATCATCATTATCATTATCATTATTATCTTTATTATTATTATTATTATTATTATTATTATTATTATTATTATTATTATTATTATTATTATTATTATTATTATTATTATTATTATTGTTATTATTACTATTATTATATTATTATTATTATTATTATTATTATTATTATTATTATTATTATTATTATTATTATTATTATTATTATTATCATTATTATTATTATTATTATTATTACTATTATTATTATTATATTATTATTATTATTATTATTATTATTATTATTATTATTATTATTATTATTATTATTATTATTATTATTATTATTATTATTATTATCATTATTATTGTTATTATTACTATTATTATTATTATTATTATTATTATTATTATTATCATTATTATTATTATCATTGTTATTATTATCACGATCCTCATCATATCCTATCATACAGTGTCAGATACTACATAGGTCATTAAACCATTAAATGGCCATACACGTTGCTACAGTCATGGCGTTTTAAGAATGTTTGAACATACAGTACTCAGTACGAACAATGCACATTCATTCATTCATTCATTCATTCATTCATTTCATTCATTCATTCATTCATTCATTCATTCATTCATTCATTCATCATGCAAATGTTTCAACAGACCTCCATATCAATGCCACTTTTGAAAGAATAGATTTTTTTTTTTTTTTTTTTAACTTTAACTTTAAACTGTTCCATGTTTTGATTGGTCTTATAACAAAAAAAAAAGGTTATGTCTAACAGAAGTCGAACTTCCTGTAGTATATAACGTGAGTCTACTTATCCTCGAGTAAAGGTTACATGAGAATAGTTGAAATTGATTTATAATCATTAACCATTTTATACAATTGGATAAGGACCCCCCTTCGTTTTTGTTACGTGTTTTAGAAAGGGGTGTTGAAGAAATTTCAATCCCTCATCTTATGACATATTACCAGTTCTAATTATCTCTTGTCGCTCGTCTTTGTACTAACAGTTTTATTTAGTTTACAAAATATGTTTACATCCTTATATAATAAAAAAAACCCGCCTATAAATAATTCCAATCATTATATTTGCCTCAATAATGCATTCATAAATATGTTCATCAAAATTCAGATTCTTAACAAAGATTATATATACCAAGATCTTTCTCTGACCCTACAACAAGACAACTCACTGAATATGTTAGAGTCAACAAAATATGAAACCATAAGATTATTTTTACCATGCAACATACATTACTGAATCCAATTGCCATTTTTAAGACTATCTAAAGAAAGAGTATAAATCATTTTTGCAATGCCTGATAGTTTTTAGCCTGGGAATAATTTTTTGTATCATCCTAAATATTTTACAAGTAAAATGTATCGTATTACGAAGATTATTTATATACATAGTATTATTAAGAGATGCCGTATCACATGACAGCGAGAAACACCACTTTATAACTTCATTTCTATTAGAGCTGTAAAGATTGAATTAACCGGTGTCATTTCTATTAGAGCTGAATTGAATTAAGATTGAATTAACCGAAGAATCGGTGTCATTTCTATTAGAGCTGTAAAGATTGAATTAACCGGTGTCATTTCTATTAGAGCTGTAAAATTGAATTGAATTAACCGGTGTTATTTCTATTAGAGATGTAAAGATTGAATGAACCCGTGTTATTTCATCATTAGAACTGTATCATTAAAGCTGTAAGGATTGGATGAACCTGTGTTATTTCATATTAGAGCTGTATCCATTTCCATAAAGATTGGACTCGTATCATTTCCATCAGAGCTGTAAGGATTGGATAAACTCGTATCATTGCCATCAGAGCTGTAAATTGGATAAACTCGTATCATTTCCATGAATAAACTCGTATCATTGCCATCACAGCTGTAAGGATTGGATAAACTCGTATCATTGCCATCAGATCAGATCTGTAAGGATTGAATGAACTCGTATCATTGCCATCCAGCTGTAAGGATTGGATAAACTCGTATCATTGCCATCACAGCTGTGAGGATTGGATAAACTCGTATCATTGCCATCACAGCTGTGAAGGATTGGATAAACTCGTATCATTTCCATCAGAGCTGTAAGGATTGGATAAACTCGTATCGTACCATCACAGCATTGCCATCAGAGCTGTAAGGATTGGATAAACTCGTATCATTTCCATCAGAGCTGTAAGAATTGGATAAACTCATATCATTGCCATCAGAGCTGTAGAGGATTGGATAAACTCGTATCATTGCCATCACAGCTGTGAGTGATTGGATAAACTCGTATCATTGCCATCAGAGCTGTAAGGATTGGATAAACTCGTATCATTGCCATCACAGCTGTGAGGATTGGATAAACTCGTATCATTGCCATCACAGCATAAAGTATCATTGATCGAGGGGATAAACTCGTATCATTGCCATCACAGCTGTAAGGATTGGATAAACTCGTATCATTGCCATCACAGCTGTGAGATAAAGAGAACTGCCAAAGGCTACATGGAGAAGAGGGAGAGAGATGAAGAAGACCAGGCAAAGATGGAAATCTATGGAGAGGTTGGCCCAGAAGAGAAGTGATTGGAGATTATTTGTTGATGACCTTTGCTTCCCAATGAGCTAAAAAGACAGGAGAAGAAGCGTATGGCATTAATTTCTCTGTTTAACTGAAAATTATTACAAACTAGATTCTTAATCCCCTCTTAGTTAACATTTTTAGTAACATTTTCTATTGAATAATGTCTGTGAAAAACCCATCAGTGTTTATCAAGTTATATCCTTTTTATAAAAAAATTTGTTATGTATAATGTTACCGACAATAAAAGATTTTTTGCTTGAATTGAATTCAATATTACGATTAATATTGCTATTACTATTACACTTACCATTACTACTATTATTGCTAATATCATTAACATTACTATTACCTTGACTATTACAATTACTATTGCCATTACTATTACTATTACTATCCCTAGTACTATTGCGATAACTATTCCTATTATTATTTATTACCATTCCTATTATTATCATTATTATTATTATTATTATTATTATTATTATTATTATTATTATTATTATTATTATTATTATTATTATTATTATTATTATTATTATTATTATTATTATTATTATTATTATTATTATTATTATATTATTATTATTATTATTATTTTTATTTTTATTATTAATTTTTTATTTTATTTATTGATTATTGTTATTATATATTATTATTATTATTATCATTATTTTTATTCTATTTCCTTGTTATTTTTAAATTTATCTTCAACTTATTATATTATTATCATATTACTGTTACTATTATTATTACTATTATTATTATTATTATTATTATTATTATTATTATATTATTATTATTATTATTATTATTATTATTTTCATTTTTATTCTTAATATTTGTTTTATTTATTGATTATTTTTTATTATTATTATTATCATTATTTTTATTCTATTTCTTTGTTATTTTTAAATTTATCTTTAACTTATTATTATTATTATTATTCCTATTACTGTTACTATTATTATTACAATTACGAGAACTATTACGAGAGTTGTTTCTATTACTATTACCAAAACTATTTACTATTACTATTATCATTCCTATTACTACGTATTACTATTACTATTAGTGTTACTATTACAATTATCTTTACTATCACCATTATTATTACCATAACCATTACTAGTATTATTACGATTACCATTACTATTACCATTACTATTACCATTACTATTACCGTTACTCTTAATATTGCTATTATTATTACCATTACTGTTACTACTTCTATTGGTACCATGATTACTATTACGATTATGTTACTGTTACCATTACTGTTACTTTTACTATTACTACTACTATTACTATTACGGTTATTATCACTATTACCATTACCATTCCTATTACTACGTATTATTATTATTACTATTACCATTACTCATTCATTATTATTATTACTATTCCATTACCATTCCTATTACTACGTATTATTATTATCTATTACCATTACCATTCCTATTACTACGTATTATTATTATTACTATTACCATTACCATTCCTATTACTACGTATTATTATTATTATTACTACTATTACCATCACTATTCATCCTTGTATCCCGTGTGGGTCATAGGTCACCCATGAGGTTTCTCCACTCCACTCTGGGCCTGCACCACCATCTCTGTCTCGTTCCAGGAAAGACCCAGCTGTTGAGCTTTCTGCAGAGTTGACCTCCTCCGTGTTGTCTTCAGTATCCCTCGACCTCCCTTCCCTTGTGGATTCCATTTTAAGGCATGACGCGTTATGTTTTCTGGCGATTTTCTAAAGGTGTGTTCAAGCCATCCCAGTTTCTTTTTCTTAATTTGTACTTCTATCGGGTTTTTTTATGCATCTTTTCCCAAAGTTCTTCACTTGTAGTTTTATCAAACCATTTCATGTGTAGGATTTGTCTCAGGCATCTGTTAATAAAATGTTTGAAATCTTCTTGTGGATGTTTTAGTGGGGCGCCATGTTTCACAGGCACACAGAAGGGTTGATTTAATGTTGGTATTGAATTTACGGATTTTTTTGTTTTTAAGGATGCAGTCTGTGAATTCCAAAATGGTCTTAGGGTCCTAAATACTGCTGTCGCCTCTCCAATTCTAGCGCTGATATTCTGATCTGTCCCTTCTTTGGTTTACTTACGACGTTGTCCAAATATGTGAACTGGCCAACATATTCTTATTCTTTTCTATCAAATGTGATGTTGTTATTATTCAAGTTATTAATTCTGAGGGCTTTCGTTTTTCTGTTGTTTATATTCATTCCCAGTCTTGCTGCTTCCTTAGCCATTTTGTTTGTATTTGTCCTCAATATTGTCATGTCGATGAGAGAGAAGTGCTGCATCATCGGCAAAATCATCGGCAATATCAATATCCTCAATTTGATGAGTCAGAGATCATTGAATTCATGTTCTGTGTCCTGCTGTTATTTCTTTACATAATCCAATCCATTGCCATAAAAAAAGGAACGGTGATAATAGACATCCCTGCTTGACTCCATTTAGTATATTGAAGAGTTTTGTGAGGGTTTTGTTGTAAATGAGTTGGCATGTTGAAGAATCATATTGTTGACTGTAGTAAACTGACTGTTTTGGATGGGAATCCATGATATTTGAGTAGTTTCCACATTGCTGTAGGGCCAACACTATCAAATGCTTTTTCCATGTCTATGAGGTAAATATAAACTGGGGAATTCCATTCGATTGATTGTTCAATTATGATACGTAAAGTGCATATGTAATCTGTGCATGAATGGTCATGAGACGTCTATTAAAGGATGAGAGGGGGGGCGCCACCTGCACTCGGCGAGTTTGGGACCAAAAGGTTGGATTTTCTGTTCTTTGTATATTCGGATAGAACGATCATTTATCTACAAATTCATGGCAGAAAATGTCCATATGACGTATAATTTTTTTACAAAATATTTTTGTAGGCGAGGGTAGGTAAAAACAATTTAAACATTTTGACGTAAATTACCCTAACACTGACTGACAAAATGGCGGTTAAAAACCCGTATATTGGCAGTTAATCGCCAAATTTGCATCACTTGTTGACCTCGTTTCTGCCGACACCGCTCGTCCGATTCGATCCATCGCTGTGTGATGTAAAGAGGTGTTGCGCGTCAGTGTGTTATGTAAACACGCGCACAAGCATAGGATATAGAGGAAACAAAAAAAAACTGGTCATTTCGACGTCTGTTTTCACAACAATGCACTTCTAAATCTAGATTATAATCCTCTTTACATTAGTAACACTGCCAGAGACTGTCGAAAGGTAAGGGGCTGCTACAACAAGGAAACCCGTCTGAAGCGTTTGTTTTTGTTATTTTCTTTTAACTTGCATTTTTCTCGAAAAGTAGTTTTTCCACACTAAAATTCTATCTCCTCCGCCATTTACCGAACGATTTGTATTATATTTGGCACACATGTTCCTCTTGTCAATGTTAATAGAATGACGCCGTTTTAAAAAGATATATTGTTAACTTTTTGAGAATTGTTTTTTTGTAATAAAAATGCCGTTTTTGTATATTCACGATATATAGTATTTTCAAAAATTCATTATTAAAAATATCAAAAATTAAAAAAAACCCGATGTCGCTCTTTAGATATTGAGATTGAAAAGACGATCTGCACAGTTCTGAGTGATTCTATTCATAAGTAAGGGAGAGATAGATTTTGAAAATTGAGTCCAAATCCAAGATGGCGGCCGTTTCTATGGCAATTAAGCACGCAACAAACTTTTCAGTGATATAGGATGACTCTATGTTGACAGTTACTCATGTACATACTAAAAGCAAAACCTAAACTCAAAAGCAAAACAAAAAAAAAGTCTTTCAAATGCTTTCCTTCCCCCCCCCCCTTTAATCTCCATTTTCATCATTTCAATAAAATTCTATTGAAGATTATTCGAGATATGGATATACACATCGCACGTTCTTGCAGTCTCTAAGGTTTCTTTTTTTTAAAATTTTTTTAGATATTCTTGCAATATAGCCATTTTTCCATTCTATTTGTGACCTCTTCTGTATTCCAGATCTTGTTATAAAGTTTAGGGAGTATGTCTACGGTCGTTCCTCTCGCTGCTTTTAGTGCTTCAGGGAATATACCATCTGGTCCCGGTGCTTTGTTATTTTTTCAGTTTTGTAACAGCTTTTTGGATCTCTCGTTTTGATGGTGGGTCTGTATTGATTTCCAACACTGTCTCTGCTGGCGGGGTGTCTTGAAGATCCTGGGTGTATGACAGTGGAGTATCTCTTCAAAGTATTCTCTCTCTGTGTGTAGTTTATCTTTTGCGTTAGTTAATATTTGACTTTCTCTTCCTGTCGAACTGGTTGCTCAATAGTACGCATAGTCCAAGCGTTAGAATCATTAGTATTACTATTACGATTATTACCACCCTTATATCATTATTATTCCTATTACTACGTATTACTATTACTATTGATATTACTATTATCACAACTATTATTATTACTATTTTTATTACCATGACTATTACTATTATTATTACTTTACTATTACTTCTATTATTACTAAAAGTATCATTATTACTATTAATGTGTATATATATATATATATATATATATATATATATGTGTGTGTGTATCAGTTAGTGCTAATTGGCATTTCAGATTAGTCGTTTACTCTATCCCCTTATTGTATCGATACATTTGTAATGTGTATACATTTCGCACCTTTAGTGTAAATTTATTTGCCTTGATTGATACTTTCTTTCATTGATTCCCTATTATTTCTTCTTTTTAGACTCAGTGAGGTATAGATAGCTACCCTCTTTTTTTCGTTCTTTGCCTTGATTGATAGCTGATGCCCTCTCTCTCTATTTCTTCTCTTTAGACTCAGTGAGGTCTAGATCCAGTCTTATGTCCCTCCTCTTTTTTCTTTTTCTCTTCTCTCTCTCTCTACTCACACTCTCTCTCTCTCTCTACTCTCTTGTCTCTCTCTCTCATTTTTCTCTCTCTCTCTCTCTCTCTCTCTCTCTCTCTCTCTCCCTCTCTCTCTCTCTCTCTCTCTCTCTCTCTCTCTCTCTCTCTCTCTCTCTCTCTCTCTCTCTCTCTCTCTCTCTCTCTCTCTCTCTCTCTCTCTCTCTCTCTCTCTCTCTCTCTCCCTCTCTCTCCCTGTCCCCCTCCTCTCCCTCGCTCTCTCCTCTCTCTCTCTCCTCTCTCTCTCTCTCTCTCTCTCTCTCTCTCTCTCTCTCTCTCTCTCTCTCTTCTCTCTCTCTCTCTCTCTCTCTCTCTCTCTCTCTCTCTCTCTCTCCTTCTCTATATCTCCTTCTCACCTTTTATTACTTCACCTTTATTCTTAGTTGTTTTCATATTTTTATTTCATTCTAGATCTGAACCTTCCATTCTCGCTCCTATAATATATTCTTCACATCCCCTTCTACTTACGTTTCTTATCATCAATTCTTTTTCTTTTCTTTCTTCCTCCTTTCTGTTTTTTCTTCTGAAATCACATTGTGTGATGCCTGAGGTAGTGCTTAGATCTAGATCTAGACTAGACATTTCTCGTTTGTTGTCTGACCAAGAGTTATACCCGAAACATCACATGTTTGTTCTGTCTTGATAAGTGGAGTTGTCACTTATTGTCATATTTTGCCTATTACTAATACTACTATTACTATTACCATTACTTTGATGAGGCGATTGGATCATGTAGAATATCATATGTATTCCTAGTTATTGACAAATAATAACAACATCTGACTCAATGCTATACATAGGGCGTCGGTGGCCGAGTGCTTAACCTGCCCAACTTGTGATCAAGAGGTTGTTGGCTCGAATCCAGGCAAAGCTAGGTCCGACGTTGTGTTCCTTGGGAAATACACTTTTTTGACGTTCCCCCCCACTCTATCCAGGGGCAAATGGTTATAATCACTTAATACGAAGGAGCCACAGTGGAGTGAAGTCAAAGGTGAAATATGACAAGTGACAACTCCCACTGATAAAGACAGAACAAATTGATACTTTGTTCTGTCTTTATTAGTGGAGTTGTCACTTATTGTCATATTTCGCATATAAGCACTTAACTAGCTTGGGAGTAATAACCTGCATTAGACTAGGTCCTGTCCAGGAAGTGGGTTATATTATTATTACCTGTTCCACTTCACATTATTGACACCGGGTTAAGTTCCGTCTCTATGGGCTCTGATTGTATTGTTGGAGCTTTATGTTGCTTGATAACATACAATGGAACACACAATCAGATAAGGGCTAACTATGTACGTGCCTTTATCAGCCTTGTTGATTTTAAAATAGTATATTTTTAAATACAAATACATGTGACCATACGAACATAATAATATTATTATGATTACTTTTAAAAAATTGTGAGAATGCATATATTTACACATTGTAAGGGAAATGGTTATAATGTGAATTATGTTAAGAGTTTCTCACAAGGTGAAGCTGAGAGAAGGCTTTGCCTTTAAGATCCTTTCTTTCTTTCTTTCTTTCTTTTTTTTTCTTTCTTTTGTGTGTTCGTTTGTTTGTTTGTTTGTTTGTGTGTTTGTTTGTTTGTTTGTTTCTTTCTTTCTTTCTTTCTTCTTTCTTTCTTTCATTTTTGTTGCTTTCTTTGTTTGTTTCTTTCTCTCTCTAATCCTTTCTTTTTCTTCTTTTCTTTCTTCTCTCCTTTTCATTGTTTCTCTTTTTCTGTATTTATCATTTCCCATTCTGTCATCCGGTGTATGGGTTCCTCGTGGCGAGGTCACACCTATTGACAAACAGTAAAATGAATCCATTGATGAGAGGCATTGCAGTGAAAACCGTGCTGCGTTGTGAGTTTGAAATCACGACGACAGTCTGGTTCAACCCATGGCTGGCCCAGGTGGGTTGTTTTATACCTGCGTTTGTCTAACAGCTGGTGGTTTCACGTTGAGTGTCTGTGATACCACCTGATACCGACTGATACCAACTGATACCAACTGGTAGATATCAACCGATACCAACTGATAGATACCAACTGATAGATATCAACAGATAGATATCAACAGATAGATATCAACAGATATATATCAACAGATAAATATAGATATCAACTGATAGATATCAACTGGATATAGATAGATCAACTGATAGATACCAACAGATGATAGATACCAACTGGATACCAACTGATAGATGTCAGATAGATACCAACTGATACCAACTGATACCAACTGATAAATGTCACCAGATAGATACCAACTGATACCAACTGATACCAACTGATAGATGTCAACAGATAGATACCAACCAACTGATACCAACTGATACCAACTGATAGATGTCAACAGATAGATACCAACTGATACCAACTGATAGATACCAATTGATAGATACCAACTGATAGATGTCAACAGATAGATACCAACTGATAGATACCAACTGATATACAACTGATAGATGTCAAACAGATAGATACCAACTGATAGATGTCAACTGATAGATACCAACAGATAGATGTCAACAGATGATAGATGTCAACAGATAGATACCAACTGATACCAACTGATAGATGTCAACAGATAGATACCAACTGATAGATGTCAACTGATACCAAACAGATAGATGTCAACAGATAGATGTCAACAGATAGATACCAACTGATAGATACCAACTGATAGATGTCAACAGATAGATACCAACTGATAGATACCAACTGATAGATACCAACTGATACCAACTGATATATACCAACTGATACCAACTGGATAGATACCAACTGATACCAACTGATAGATACCAACTGATTGATACCAACTGATATAGATACCAACTGATACCAACTGATAGATACCAACTGATAGATACCAACTGATACCAACTGATAGATCACCAACAGATAGATACCAACTGATACCAACTGATAGTACCAACTGATACCAACATATGATAGATACCAACTGATACCAAGATACCAACTGATAGATACCAACTAGATACCAACTGATAGATACCAACTGATAGATACCTACTGATAGATACCAACTGATAGATACCAACTGATAGATACCAACTGATAGATACCAACTGATAGATACCAACTGATAGATGTCAACTGATAGATACCAACTGATAGATACCAACTGGATAGATACCAACTGATAGACACCAACTGATAGATACCAACTGATAGATACCAACTGATAGATACCAACTGATATGTCAACTGATAGATACCAACTGATACCAACTGATAGATACAATGATACCAAGATAGATACCAACTGATACCAACTGATAGATATATACAACTGATAGATACCAACTGATAGATACCAACTGATAGATACCAACTGATAGATACCAACTGATAGATACCAACAGATAGATACCAACTGATAGATACCAACTGATAGATACCAACTGATAGATACCAACTGATACCAACTGATAGATATACCAACTGATAGATACCAACCAACTGATAGATACCAACTGATAGATACCAACTGATTGACACCAACTGATAGATATCAACTGATAGATACCAACTGATAGATATCAATTGATAGATACCAACTGATAGATACCTACTGATAGATACCTACTGATAGATACCTACTGATAGATATCAACTGATAGATACCTACTGATAGATATCAACTGATAGATATCAACTGATAGATACCAACTGATAGATACCTACTGATAGATACCTACTGATAGATATCAACTGATAGATACCAACTGATAGATATCAACTGGATAGATCAACTGATAGATATCAACTGATAGATATACCAACTGATAGATACCAACTGATAGATACCTACTGATAGATACCAACTGATAGATATCAACTGATAGATACCAACTGATAGATACCTACTGATAGATATCAACTGATAGATACCTACTGATAGATATCAACTGATAGATACCAACTGATAGATACCTACTGATAGATATCAACTGATAGATACCTACTGATAGATATCAACTGATAGATATCAACTGATAGATACCAACTGATAGATACCTACTGATAGATATCAACTGATAGATACCAACTGATAGATACCAACTGATAGATACCAACTGAATAGATACCAACTGATAGATATCAACTGATAGATATCAACTGATCGATACCAACTGATAAATACCTACTGATACATACCAACTGATAGATATCAACTGATAGATACCAACTGATCGATACCAACTGATAAATACCTACTGATACATATGATAGATACCAACTGATAGATACCTACTGATGATAGATACCAACTGATAGATACCTACTGATAGATACCAACTGATAGATACCAACTGATAGATACCAACTGATAGATACCAACTGATAGATACCAACTGATAGATACCAACTGATAGATACCAACTGATAGATACCAACTGATAGATACCTACTGATAGATACCAACTGATAGATACCAACTGATAGATACCAACTGATAGATACCAACTGATAGATACCAACTGATAGATACCAACTGATAGATACCCAACTGATAGATACCAACTGATAGATAGATACCAACTGATAGATACCAACTGATAGATACCAACTGATAGATACCAACTGATAGACACCTACTGATAGATACCAACTGATAGATACCAACTGATAGATACCAACTGATAGATACCAACTGATAGATACCAACTGATAGATACCAACTGATAGATACCAACTTATAGATACCAACTGGTACCAACTGTACCAACTGATACCAACTGAAACCAAATGGTACTAAATGATACCCACTGATAACAACTGATAGCAACTGACATATGCCAACTGATACCAACTGATACCAACTGAAATAAACTGATACCTACTTGTATTAAATAGAACGAACTGTAACCACTGATAGGTGATTTTTTTAATCAATAGATTTACATTAAACAATATCTAGACCTTGGTCTGAAATTGGGTACGGATTTATAATGATCCTGTACCTTGGTTTGAAATTGGGTACGGGTGTAAATAATCACTCTGTACTTTGGTCTGAAATTGGGTAGGAGTTTTATAATTACCATGTACCTTGGTCTGAAATTGGGTACGGGTTTTATAATTACCCTGTACCTTGATCTGAAATTAGGTACGAGTTTATAGTCACCATGTATATTATA
>JAXRKP010002785.1:0-27500 GCA_037039925.1 Doris montereyensis
CTCTCTTCATTTACAATGACACCAGAGACCATCGTTTTGTATTCTTGGCTGTTCCCTTCCTAGAGTTCAATAGTAATTAGTAAACCTCCTCCCAAACCTTCTTATGCTATGTCTATAACTAGTATCATCCTCTCTTTTCATTTACAATGACACCAGAGACCATCGTTTTGTATTCTTGGCTGTTCCCTTCCTAGAGTTCAATAGTAATTAGTAAACCTCCTCCCAAACAGCCCCCACCCCTTAAACAATCTAGTGGTTTTTCACATCTTCCCCTCACTTCTGGATGTAAGTCTCCCTCCTTAGTCCTTTCTATACAGTAGGAAGATAGTGTCTATACACTTCAAATAGCCGCCCTTCCTCTTGTCCAAATACCACATGTCATCATGACCATGTGAAATGGACCTGTTTGAGAGATCAAAGTTCCTCTGTTGCTGGTCGCTGAACTCAGAGGAAAGCTTCAATTTTCCCCTGTACTTTCAACACTCTAATCTCTTCATTCTTATGTGAAAAAGAGGTGGAGATATATTTTGACGTATATATGACGTTTGACAATGTAACCATCAACACAATGCTCCCCCTGATTGGTCAACCCTGAACATGGTTTCTTTCTATTGACTAAAGGTCACGCCCTCCATTCAGGCTGACCTTAGGTGTGCGATGTGATTGGCCACTGATATCTTTTATTTATATCAATCAATATTTCTTGCTTGTAAGTGGAGCTTCTTACTAAAGTAATTGACATCTGTCCAGAAGTTGCGTCGGTCATACGAAGACAAGAGTCTTTGGTTTTGTCCACTTTGCAGAGGGTCCACAGCCTGCATTTGAGATAGAGCTCCTGTGTGTTGTTGTATCTCTTTATAAGAAATATATCGAGTGTATGTTAGCCTCGGAAATGAACTATCACTTTTACCCCTTTAGAATAATAGACTTTATCTGTTTGGCGTGCCGTGGGTTGATCAGCGTAATTGGTCAGAATAGAGGCATTCCCAAAACCCGTCTTTGAGTGGGGCCGGAAAGTGGATTTAGACATAAATTGAGATACAAACATGATCTGTGACTACGGTCATTTACAATATAATATACAATTGTAGCAGCCTAATACACACTCTTCGGGAGATTGAAAAATGGTGCTGATAGGCAGACCGTACTGGTAACCAGACCTTCATGTAACCCATGGCCATCCATTTCTACTTGACAAATCAATGAAAGTTTGCTCATTCATCAACATCATGTTGGTTGGACACTCATCTTTGATTTTATTGTCAACGATATATAATCTCAATTGTTTTCGTAACGTATGTGAAGCAATTATGAATTTAGACCATTTCTCGTTTTGCATACCCAAAGCAGCATGCATTGTGACGCTGCGCTGTCTGGCAGGTAGATTAATATTCATTGTTAACAGCCTATGCTAGACGATGTAAACATTGTTTGCTTGGCCCAGGTGGAAAAAATTGGCAGGTAGAGAGAGTTCCCTATCAGCATCTATTTATTTCAGACGAGAGGCATGATTTGAGCTGGTGTAATTGAAATGCGTTCATATTTGAAATCTATGACAAAAGACATCTGTCTTGACAACTGCCTTGTTGTTGAGGTGCCAATTCATAAAGAAGAAGAAAATTGTTTTCAGAGAATATTTTTTTGCAACTACAGTCAGCGTATAATGTAATGTGTATTTTTTAGATGTACATGCATAATTTAGGATATGGAAGGGGGAATGAGAGTGGAAAGGGGTATGTAGATCAGGTATGTCAGACTCGTGGGTCGAAAGTGGCCATTTAGAAGCTCCCCTGCAACTCGCATAAAAGATGTTGTTGTAAGCAAAAGGAAAGACAAAGAATGGGAAAAAAAGAAAAAGGCATGCCTTTCTTTATTCAGAATATTTCTTTGCAACTACAGTTAGCGGATAATGTGATATGTATATTTTTAGAATTGAAGTGTATGTTCTTAGTCTTACTGTATACAATGATGTCATAGAGTTCATCTATGAGCACTGGTCATGGGTGGTCCCCTTGACATTGACAAGGGGACTGGGTACTCCAGAGGCAAGGTGTCGGCCTCTCAACCAAAAGGTAGTGGGTTCATTTACACTGTTTCTCTTGAAATGTAAATATCTCAAGCTGTTGTCTTTAATAAAAGTAAGTTTAATGTCTGTACTGTATTGTTGATTCTTTATTCCATCCAGATGCTTTGCCAAGCCCGCCAGCCTAGCCGCTGCTGTCACAAAGTTGAAACACACACTCCCTGACTTGAAGTACGATTTCGGGGCCCTGGAGCCTTACATCTCAGCTGATATCATGCGCCTTCATTATGAAAAGCATCATAACACATACGTTAATAATTTGAATGTGGCAGAAGAAAAATTAGCTGCTGCCGTAGAACAAGGTGAAAAGAATTGTTGTGCCATGGGTTTGATCATACATTATGTTTAATTTCAAAAGGTATTTTTCCTTCTTCAGGCTTATGTTTTTGTTGTTGAATTTTTATGGAATCTGAGATGTTAAAATCAAAGAGAAAGGTTTTTTTTCCAAGGCTTCTTCTTGTTCTTCTTTCATAAAAACTGGCAAACTGTCAGCATGTGTGTGTTTGAATTTGAATGCAGTTAAACGAAGTTTTGATTTTAAAGGATGTCTTGTTTGATTCTTGAAGCCTTCGGTGCTTTTACTTTACTTACCAAAGCCTGCTGCCCCTTCAAGGGCATACGCCAAGCAAAAGTGCCCTCCATTTTCCATGGTCCAGTGCTATCTTTTAGAGCTCTTGCAGACAGTACCCTGTCTTTATTTGCCTAATTATTTGTGAGGCGTTGTAGTAAAACTGCAGTGTGGGAGTTTGTAATCTCGACGACACTGGTTCAAACCCCATGGCTGGCCCAGTTGTTTTTTTCACTTCTCTTAGGAAAGGTATTTCAGTCTGTTTTCATCATATGACTCAGGTGTGAATGCATACCCAGCTATAGGTAGAGAAGATTTTGTCAGAGCGTTAGTAAGAAGCGCCTTACAAGCTGCTCTACTGTATGCTCCCAAGTAAGTTTAATGTCTGTACTGTATTGTTGATTCTTTATTCCAACCAGATGCTTTGCCAAGCCCGCCAGCCAAATTGTGGTAGCCAACGCTGCTGTCACAAACGATTGTTGTTGAAACACTGAACAACAAAACTCCCTATATTTGTATAGTAACAACTTGACCAAATTGTGAGAACAACGTGTATAATCGTCCATAAATGCTTCATAGAAGGGCCTTACATAACTTATTATTGGGACAGCAACACTATGATGACCGTTTGACCATGAATTACCAAATTGGCCAATCAAATGTCCACTTTATTTGAAACTTCCTGGGCCGACCAAATTCAGAAAATCATATGGCATGTTTAGGAAATTGACATAACTTATTATTGACAAGCGCAATCGCTATGATGACCGTTTGATGTGAACAACCAAACCTGCAGAAGAAAAATTGATCGTCCATAAATGTATCATGGAAGATGATAATTAGCCGTAGGTGAACTATGATGAATCGTGAAGGTGAAAAGAATTGTATTGTGCCATGAGGTTTGATCATACATTATGTACAAACCTTATCAAGTGTGACAAAGTTAATTCGGCTAAATGACTAAAGGTACGCAAGATTTTTTGAAATGTAAGTTTTGGAGTTTGCTTATTCTTCACAATCAGGCTAGACAGACCAATACAGAAAAAAAAATCATTGTTTTTTTGTTACAATTTGTTGAATTTTTGAAAATGGAATCTGAGATGTTAAAATCAAAGAGAAAGGTTTTTTTTCCAAGGCTTAGGCGAAATATGACAATAGGCAGTAACTTTTGTTTTAGTGTATATATAAAATCTAGAATCTAGATCTAAAAAAACTGTCAGAAGCATGTGTGGGTTTGAATTTGAATGCAGTCTAAACGAAATAAGTTTTGATTTAACTATAAGACTAGATCTACATCTCACTGTTAGAAAGAAGAAATGATAGAGAATGAATGAAAGGAAGTATCAATCAAGGAAAAATTTACAATAAAGGTGTGAAATGTATACAAATTACAAATGTATTGATACAATAAGGGATAGAGTAAAACGACTTATCTGAATTGCCAATTAGCACTAGTATAGCTGATATGCTTTTCGAAGCTACAAAACATCTTATTCAGCGGTATCTACAATAAATAATCTACATCAACTTTAAAGCATTACTTGTCCCTCACAAACACACACTTACACACACAAGCACACATAAACAAACACATACACTTTGTACATCGTGGTACACAAATCTAATTTTTTTCCTAGTTACATGCAAGACCCTCCACTTCTGTACAACAAGGTAATGCAGCTTTCCTGCAGCCACAGGTTGTTTTACACACTTTACGACAGCCGCACTTGATCAGTTTCTGGCAGGATTTGGAATGCTTCAGGCATAGGAGTCCAGAATGGAGCAGGCTACAGAATCCAGCCCCTTTCAGTGGGGATTTCTTTTGAGTTAATGCTGGACAGAGAATTTCAGCCATCTTTAGTTTGTGTGAGGCAAACAGCAAAGGCGTTGTGATAAAGTGAATCTACACAAAACTGAACTGATGAATTTTTATGATCATGAGTTCAGTTTCAAGGATCAATGACTAGTGAAAAATGTTCCACGACATTGCTTGACTCCTTGCACCATATTTCGAAAGCTTTGGTTCAAATTGTTTTCATAAATCAATTACCTGGAAGGTATCGTCTTGTTGGAGACAATGGCCGGCAGTCATGCGCATGCCTTGAGATTTTCAACATTGAACCTGCTACCAGGCCCACACAGTCCATATGTTGTTAGCCTAGGTCCATCTTTCCGCCAGCACAGATCCAACCATTTTAAGAAGAGCCATCTCTATATGCAACCCACCAAGAAAGATATCAATTTTGTTTTCCATATTCTCCCGACCATGTCCATTGAACTTGTTTGGCAAGCGTATAATGGTTGATCAACGGCAATGACTGGTGTCTGTCCTGGATTGAAATATTCAACAGCTCTCTTAATGACATCTATAAAATGCTTCACGGTAGCGTTGATTGGCACTGTCATACAACATGGGTAACATACTGATTATCGAAATGCCTGTAGCAACAATTGCTGCAAATGTTAGTTTTTCTGATACTTGGAGTTTATCTGAGATGTACTAAATCATGTCCCGGCAGAATGACTAAAAAATTATGGTTAGTGAAGGCACTTGATTAAACTTAAACACATTGTTTGGAACCATCGTTTCTGTAAATTCTGTTGGCAAATCCATTTACATTCTTGCATGAATGGCTAATTTTTCATGTTTTTCTTTGGAGTGTCAGGCTGTGCTTCTATTGAATTTTGAAATGACATCCCTATACCATGAAAGAATCTTTGGCAGTAGCCGATGATAGTTTATATCAATATTGTCCACAGCAGCAGTTGTAAAATTTTTTCTACAATGATGATGGACAAACAAAACCCTCAGATTCATACAGGGCAAACCGAATTGGTAGTGTCCGTTAAAAAAGTCATCACTCGCGTATGTGAGACACAGATGCCTAAGTGAATGAGTGTATCAACTAAATTGTGTTTGGCTGTGGATTTTAGTCCAACGATAGATGGGTTGATGTTTCTTTGTACTTGCTATAGCGTTTCCTTTTCTCTGCGCTGTTTGTTTCTGCTCTTGCTCTTAGATCATCTTCCACACTACTTCCAATCAATATCATTTTCATCAACACCAGCAGAGAATGGAGGTCACCACTGTCAATGGGATGTGAAAATGTTCCTTCAAAAGAGAATACTTGATGGTTGATGATATTATTGATATCTCTCCGAATTAGTTTTGCTGTGTACATAATATTGACTGCATCATTATCAGATTTGCCTTCTAAAGTTGTCTTCATCAAGCCTATCTTTCAAATGGGTGGTATGTATTCTCTCAGTCCCTTTTGATCCATATTCTTCTAAACGGTTATTGAACATTTTCCCGATAAATGCGAAAGTTTGTAAATTATTGACGTGTCCCAAAGTGCCCTACTCCAGAAACGAGACAAGTTCTGCTAGAAAAGTATTTTCCATTTGGTTTATATCTGGTTCGATAGCGTGCCTCTCCCTTACTTCATGACACAAAGTTAGCAGGCATTTTACGGTGATAATGAGCTTGCGCAACCATATCGCCACGTGTAAATTTTGCCAGTAGCTTTGCGTCTTTTGTTTTTCTCTGCAATCATTTTACCTTGTCGCTTGCCCGATAAGTCATGACAGAATGCAGTTCATTTCTATTATCTTCCTCCCTTTTCACGGAAAAAAACAATTTGCTCTGTTAGTGTCTATTGCCGACATTCCTACGTGTTTGTGCTTCACGGCCAGTTTTGTCAGAATGAAGAAGTGTGTCAGAGGAGGAGCTTTCCGATACCTTTTCCATCGCCGTTGAAGTTTGGTGTTGTTGAATCTTGCACCACATGATTTGTGCCACATGGCAGCATGCTTCCTTAGCGTTATTGCAAGATCATCTCCTTCATCCATTGATGAAATGGCTAAGCTTAACTCATCTTCCGTCGTGTGGCAAAGACATTCGTGTATGATCATTTCAAAGGTTTTGTACCCTTTGAACTTTGAAGCGTTTTGTTTGGCAGGGTATTCTAAGTTTTCATGTGTATTGGTCTGGCATATAATACATTTAGTACATTCAAGGGTTTCTTTAAAATTCTTTTAGACATTATCGATGACACGACATATAAAGATCAGTTCAAAGCGATCTGAAAATGAGATTCAGCATAAGAACACAGAATGAATGCTTTCACTGAATTTAGATATCAAAGGTCATATCTAACTAGCAGCAGATAGAACCTATACACCAACCGTTTGACTCTGTTGTCGTCGTTATTAACAAGGCAGTGGCAAAATTTTATCCTGGAGAAACGGAACAAACTTGAGTGAACACTGTTTTGAACTCTGACACACATGCAGGAGGGACATATCAAAGACGGCTAACGTTGGAAAAGATACGATGGTTTGGGGTGCGTAGTGAGGTAAGAAAGAAAAAAAGTAAGATGTATTGCTTGAGACTGACATGAGTGACACTGCACTGCGCTTGCCTCTGTGCTTGCCGTTGGGGGGGGGGGGGGGGCAAGTGGATGTAAATCCAGATTTAGACGTTCAATGCACAGGAATACGCATCCGATTAAATGTCTTATTCTAACAAACACATTTTTTTTCTCCAAACCTAATGCTTAATTTTGTATTTCCACGCAATGACTAGGACATATTATTTAAGTCGCTGACTTCTAATGTGCAATCATATTTCATGGATGACGTCCTTACAATTTTATGTTTGGTCGAAAATTCTCGGGATGGGGATGAGAGGAGGGTCTAAATCATCATTTCCGGCTTTCCAGTCTGATACGGGCGTCCGTCTGTATCTGTGTGTGTGTGAATGTGTATACTGTAAGTTTATGCGCATTGGTGAAAAGAGGGTTGAAATAGCTGTGACAGAAAACCAATGCAATTCTGTATTTTGAATATGCCATAAACATTTTATCGACATTTTCAGATGGCTCTAACTCTTTAATATTCATTTGTCAGGGTGGTTCTATATCACATTTTGTCTGTCTTTTTAAAGCTCTAAGTTTCTTCAAGGTCATTGCGGCCTGTAGAGTTGGAGCGTATCCCGGTTTCTATAGCATGACGGAACAGGAGATAATGATCACTTCCTGGCCAGGAGGCTTGTCTCATGCAGCCTTTTACTCCCAAGCTAGTGCTTGCACCCATTTGCACCTGGGTTGGAGTGGGAAAAATGCGTGTTAAGTGTCTTTCCCAAGGAACGCAACATCGTACCTAGCTTTGCTAGGATTCGAACTCCAGACCTCACGATCCCCAGTCCAGTAGTGAAACCACTGCTACCGATGCAACACGTTGGTTAGATGTATCCTCTTGAAATCTGTGTGTGTGTAGAAAGTGGCTTTGGTCAATGGTGAACTTAAATTTTGTGCATCCTTCGGGGATGATTAAAAGTCTTTTTGAATTGAATTAAATTGAGTTAATCGAATCATGAATTGCTCCTCCAATTGAAATCTTGTGTATTTTCTATTTTGCCTTCAAGCTGACACATCTGCCATCATCAATCTACAGCCAGCATTGAAATTTAATGGAGGTGGCCACATCAATCACACCATTTTCTGGGAGAACTTGAGTCCCAAAGGGGTGGGGAACCCACTGGCGATTTAAAGGATCAGATAAGAATGGACTTGGTACTTTTGAGAGAATGAAATCGAACTTGTATCTTCAGCAGTCGGTATTCAGGGCTCCGGCTGGGCCTGGCTTGGCTACAACCCTATCAGCGGACGGCTTCGTGTTTCTACCTGTGCGTAATCAGGACCCTCCAAGCAACAACTGGTAGGATTTTTTTTTTATCAAACATAGAAGATAAAGATGGGGAGAGAGGAGAGGAGGGAGGGGGATTTCAAGATTTTATTTTTGATCTTTTCCAAGAAAACCTAGGGAATCTTATTCTAAAATGAGAATTCTCTTCCATGTTATGAATGTATCTGAATGAGACCAATTAAAAATCTGAACTGTTTTTTTGAAATTTTACAATCATTTAGTTGACTGTAGATGTGTGCCTCTTTCCTTTTCCATTGAATCCAAGGGTCTCTTCCTAATTATTTTTAGTACTAGTCGTAATAGTTATAATAGCATTTCCACATATTTACATAATTACACTTAAATAGAATTTATAGAACAGATTGTCCCACCTGATCATTATGCCAACACACTTGTTTTCAATGGATGGAAGAAAGCCATCATTTAGTCTTGGTTAATTTCTCAGCTGATGAGTTTTCCCCCACTTTATATGTGATGGATTGGGGAGTTTATTTGTATTGTTTTTGCGGGCGGTTGGCGGGATCTGCTGATAGGTCTTACTTCTTTCCTTTCCTTCTTTTTCCACTTATCATTCATCTTGCTGCTTCTCTTAATTCACCCCTGAGACCACCGCAATGGTGGACAGGGTAAATGTCAAAGAAGCAAGTTTTGTTTTTTCCTTGTGTTTTTTTTTGTTTGAGGGCTGGGGAGGGCAGGCGAATCCATGGTTTTGATACGGTGGCTAGGAGGGGATGCGTGTTAATTTCTTATAATGATACGTTTCACTGCTGTTACAACTTTTCCTTTGCTCATCTGTTCAGGTCTGATCCCGTTGTTTGGGATAGATGTGGAGCACGCCTACTACCTGCAGTACAAGAACGTCAGGCCCGATTATGTCAATGCCATTTTCAACGTTGCCAACTGGGAGGATGTTACCAACAGATTGGCACAAGCTAGAATGGCATAGCGAGAAGACATGATCTTAAATCATAAGTAGAGAAAATATTTTAAGCAAAAAAAATGTATTAAAAAAGAAAAATGAAGGAAAGCTAGAGTTTACGAGGTGTTTAAAGTGTTTGTGTGTGTTTTTGCGAGTGAAACTGAACTAGATTCTCTTCAATGTCAAACAGTCTTTTTGCTGATATTAGATGTTCTCTTTGGGGACATTAGAGGTGTGTGTTATGATTCTCTCTACCATGATCCCTAAAGATAAATTAATTGTTTTAACGCTTAACTTGCTAGACTCTTTGAATCCTATGTAATTCCCATTGCTATGGTTTTTTTTAAGAATGGTAAAAATTAGTTACATTCCATTAAAAAAATCATAACTCAGTAACCGCTTGGAATATCATCATGAAATTTTCAACTACTGCCTCATTGCTAGATCTAGCAATGTCTGACTCAACACTCTCTGTTGAACTGTTAGAATCATCATGTCTATACACTTCAATATCATCATCAGAATCCATTCTCAATCACAATGAAGTACGGTCATGACCGGAAAAAAAAATAAATCAAGAATTCCGTGGTGGTTTGAGAAGAAAATATTCACAGATCGAGGTCAGCCATTGCAGAATCAAGGGACGCTACTCCCGAATAACTATAGACATGCAGTTTTTTGCTTTCGCTCCTTAAAACTTGGTACATTGTGAATTTGTCTTAAAATGGACTTTGCAATGGCGATGACATCGGAAGTTTGAATCAAGTCGAAAATAGCAAATTAAGGGTTAAAAGGGTGTTTTTAAAAACAATATGATAATGCTAAAATGTTTTCCTCTGTTCAGGTCATTTGCATAAGGCTGTATTGAATGTTGCTGTGACGTAGGTATTACATAAAACACTTGTTTCAATCTGATTTTTCTATTTTGTTGATGAGGCTTTCAATAACTTTTCAACCTTTTCTTGTTTTTTTTTTTTATTGTTACTTTGCACATGTTTTTGTTTTAAAGATCTTTATTTGATATAGAATGCCTTTGCTCTATCTCTCTTTCTTGTGGTATGGCAATAAAACACAGAAAGGAATAAGTAATGTTGTGGGACGATCTTACAAATGTATCTTTGAAACCGTGGTTGTTGTAGCAATGAGGGTTTCCAGCCAGCAAGTTGGTGGATTCTCATGGGTACATATGTCTTACTGCTTCCTTTTATTCTTTCACACCTGTCTTTTAATCTTGCTGGTTTGTCCCAATTTATGATGAAACCACTGCACATGGTGGTAGTTAAGTATCCATTACCAAGAGCACAGAGGAACCAGAATTTTCTAGGCATATGGTGGCAGCTTGGCACAGATTTCTCCAAGTTTTTTTCATTGTGTCTTTGGTGTCTTTTTTTTAAGGGCTGCAATTAGGTTTCAAACCTTTCACCACAAGGTCTTACGTCCCAACTTTTTATCACTAGACTACTGATGCTACCTAAGTACTGTCACTGTCATGGGTAAATGAAAAACCCAAAACCCAGGGTCCCTTTGTACATGATAAATAAACTAAATGTGCACATGTACAATGTAATGTGTAAAATTATGCAAAGACACACATCGGCACTTAGAAAAGCAGCAAGATCATTACATATAATAATAATGGATATGGGTTAACAGGAGACGATAGGTGCTTCACACATAATGAGTTTTTTCTTCTTCTTCTTCTTCTTCTTCTTCTTCTTCTTCTTCTTCTTCTTCTTCTTCTTCTTCTTCTTCTTCTTCTTCTTCTTCTTCTTCTTCTTGTAGTAGTAGTAGTAGTAGTAGTTCTAGTAGTAGTAGTAGTAGTAGTAGTAGAAGTACATGTAGTAAGAGGAAGAACATGAAGGGAAAAAGGAGGAGGAGGAGAAGAAGAACCGATCTTAAGAATAAGGGATTCCTAAAGAAAAGGAAATTCATCCACAGCAAATTTTCCACAAGTTTTGCTACATCACAAACACCGTCAACGACAAAATGAAGTCTTATGTATGTCGTACAAAATGAAATCTATGTCATGCAAATTGAAGTCTATGTCATACAAAATGAAATCTATGTCATACAAAGTGAGGTCTATGTCATACAAAATGAAATCTATGTCATACAAAGTGAGGTCTATGTCATACAAAATGAAATCTATGTCATACAAAGTGAAATCTATGTCATACAAAATAAAATCTATGTCATACAAAGTGAGGTCTATGTCATACAAAATGAAGTCTATGTCATACAAAACGAAGTTTATGTCATACAAAAAGAAGTCTGTGTCATACAAAATGAAATGTATGTCATACAAAATGAAGTCTTTGTCATACAAAATGAAGTGTATGTCATACAAAATGAAGTCTATGTCAAACAAAATGAAGTCTAATGTCATACAAAATGAAGTCTTATGTCATACAAAATGAAGTCTGTGTCATACAAAATGAAGTCTATGTCATACAAAACGAAATCTATGTCATACAAAACGAAATCTATGTCATACAAAATGAAGTCTTTGTCATACAAAATGAAGTCTTATGTCATACAAAAAGAAGTCTATGTCATACAAAATGAAGTCTGTGTCATACAAAATGAAATTATGTCATACAAAATGAAATCTATGTCATACAAAATGAAGTTTTTGTCATACAAAATGAAACCTATGTCATACAAAAGGAAAGCTATGTCATACAAAATGAAGTCTGTGTCATACAAAATGAAGTCTATGTCATACAAAACGAAGTCTATGTCATACAAAACGAAATCTTTGTCATACAAAATGAAGTCTATGTCATACAAAATGAAGTCTTATGTCATACAAAATGAAGTCTGTGTCATACAAAACGAAGTCTATGTCATACAAAATGAAATCTATGTCATACAAAACGAAATCTATGTCATACAAAACGAAATCTATGTCATACAAAGTGAGGTCTATGTCATACAAAATGAAGTCTTATGTCATACAAAAAAGAAGTCTATGTCATACAAAATGAAGTCTGTGTCATACAAAACGAAGTCTATGTCATACAAAACGAAATCTGTGTCATACAAAATGAAGTCTATGTCATACAAAACGAAATCTATGTCATACAAAACGAAGTCTATGTCATACAAAACGAAGTCTATGTCATACAAAACGAAGTTTATGTCATACAAAACGAAGTCTATGTCATACAAAACGAAGTTTATGTCATACAAAACGAAGTCTATGTCATACAAAACGAAATCTGTCATACAAAACGAAGTCTATGTCATACAAAACGAATCTATGTCATACAAAAACGAAGTTTATGTCATACAAAATGAAATCTGTCATACAAAACTTGTTGAAAAGTCTATGTCATACAAAATGAAGTCTATGTCATACAAAACGAAGTTTATGTCATACAAAACGAAGTCTATGTCATACAAAATGAAATCTGTCATACAAAAGGAAAGCTATGTCATACCAAATGAAGTCTATGTTGTTTTCATCTGACTTCAATATATTACAGGCATCAATGTAAAATCACCCGAATCATATCATGTTACAATAATACGATTGAGTCAGTTTTCGATACCGTAATACTGGTTAGACAAGGGAGGCACGAACAGTACTGCATGTATTCCAACTTTTTAAACATGAAACTTGTTGAAAATTGTACTTTGTTGAAGACAGATTATACATCAAAGACGGGAAACAATTCAAATTTCCTCGATTGAGCCCACTTCTTGGTAGAAACATTCCTAAAATGAAAACAGGGCCATGAGATCATTTTAGAACATACAACCCAAATATTATGACTTTTCGTGGCCTGGCAACAGAGGATTTGACTAGTATGACGCCCAAAGAACGACCAACTCAGAATTGTATATTATATTAGATACATCAAGTTTATTCAGACATTCAAGTTATTAAAACATCAATGTAAAATCATGGTTGAATCCTGAAACAAAATACAGTTTACATGTTATAAATTAATACATTTATTCATTTGTGACATAGTATTTCACGGTGACACTGGTAATACTGGTTCTGGTTCAAGTCCCACAGACTGACACAGGTCAGCGATTGTTTTGTACCAACGTTGTACTCTTAGGTTAGGAAAGGTACTACACTCTACAAACCTCACTTGGACTCAGGCATGAATACAGAGTACCCAAATCATAGGTAGAGATAGATGCCCAGAGTGTTAAAACAAAAAGCCCAAAACAAAACAATCACACAACAGACAAAACAAAAAAACAAACAATGAAATAACAGAAAACTCTCATAAGATCACCCACCCCCAAAAAAAACCCAAGTCCAAATCTTGCTACAAAAAGAATAAAGTCATAGGTTACCCCATGCAGCCCAAATCTCCCAAAAAAACAAAACCACAGACTACCCCATACAACCCAAATATCCCAAAAACAAAACCACAGGTTATGCCATACAGTCCAAATATCCCAAAAACAAAACCATAGGTTACGCCATACAGCCCAAATCCCAAAACTCCCAAAAACAAAACCATAGGTTACGCCATACAGTATGAATCCCAAATCTCCCAAAAAACAAAACCATGGCTTTTTACCCGTGCAGCTCAAATCTCCCAAAAAACAAAACAATAGCTTACCCCATACAGCCCAAATCTCCCAAAAACAAAACCATAGCTTACCCCGTGCTGCCAAATCTCCCAAAAACAAAACAATAGCTTACCCCATACAGTAAATTTCAAATCTCCCAAAACAAAACCATAGGTTACCCCCCATACAGCCCAAATCTACCAAAAAACAAACCATAGGTTACCCCATACAGCCCAAATATACCAAAAAAAAACAAAGCGTGTACAGGTTATCCCCAAACAGTTTACAGCCCAAATATCCCCAAACAAAACAACAGACTACCCCCATACAGTATACAGCCCAAATATCCCTAAAAACAAAACCATAGACTAAATTATACATACAGCCCAAATATCCCCAAAACAAAACCATAGACTACCAAATATATTAAAATACAGACTATACAGCCCAAATATCCCCAAAACAAAACCACAGACTACCCCCATACAGTATACAGCCCAAATATCCCCAAAACAAAACCATAGACTACCCCCATACAGTATACAGCCCAAATATCCCCAAAACAAAACCACAGACTACCCCCATACAGTATACATCCCAAATATCCCCAAAACAAAACCACAGACTACCCCCATACAGTATACAGCCCAAATATTCCCAAAACAAAACCACAGACTACCCCCATACAGTATACAGCCCAAATATTCCCAAAACAAAACCACAGACTCACCCCATGTAGTGCAGCTGTCATTTGGCCTAATAATACACATGTACGGTGTCGTGTTGCTAGCTTTGACTGAGCAAAGTGAAGGACGGTGATAACATTAAGAACAACAACAATTTATGTCATATTATAATATAATAATGATAGTCATAATAGTAATAATAATAATAATAATAATAATAATAATAATAATAATAATAATAATAATAATAAGATGGTATAATAATAATAACAATACTACTACTACTACTACTACTACTACTACTACTACTACTACTACTACTACTACTACTACTACTACTACTACTACTACTACTACTGCTACTACTACCACTACTACTACTACTACTACCACCACCACCACTACACTACTACTATCTACTACTACTACTACTACTACTACTACTACTACTACTACTACTACTACTACTACTACTACTACTACTACTACTACTACCACTTAAAATAATAATAATAATACATGTTCATATGCAATAATAATAATAATAATAATAATAATAATAATAATACAAATATTGATAATTATATAAATAATGATGATATTGATAATAATGATAATCACAACAACAGTATCAATAAAAAAATATGATAATATTAATAATAATAATGATAAAAATAGTGATAAATATATATATATATATATATATAAATCAATAAATATATATATATATAAATATATATATATATATATGAATATATATATATATATATATATATACATAGTAAAAAAACATGAGCAATGTACATAAATACATAGCAGCAGCATAATATCATTTATAAAGGTGTATGGTACATGAATTAAAATCGCATAATGAAAACAATTACTTTTCTTCTAAGAAGCATCGCATGAGGTGTTTTGAGATTTAAAAAAAAAAGGTTTTTTCGACGTGTCAAACATAGATCGTATTGACAGCGGAAGAACATTTCAGACGTGATGACCTGCATATATATGTAAAAGAGCGCAGTGACAGTTTTGTCAGGCCTTTGTTTGGGGGAACGCTTAACAGACATTGATTTATAGATCTCAGTTGGCGGGATGGAACATAACCAGAGATCACGTCATTTAAATAATTTGGAGCTCTATCAGTATCAGTATCAGTTTTACATTTGTGACGCAAAATCGCGATTTTGTATATTATTCGTTTATCGATCGGGGGCCAATGCAGACATGAACATGGGGGTAACGTGTTCGTATTTCTTTATCTTCAAAATCGCTCTGGCCGCATGGTTTTGGATACGTTGGAACTTATGAATCAAGACATCATGTAAATTATAAAACAGGGAGTTGCAATAATCAATTTTTGAAAAATGTGTGCTTAAGCTTAAGTCAATATTTTAAGAGAACTTAAATTATGAACGTTTGATAGGTGGCCTAATCGTCTGATTTCGAGGTAAAGAGTTTTACAGAGATGGTTTATATGATGTTCCATAGATAAATTATCATCGAAATAAACCCTAAGAGTTTTATTTAGCGTTCTGCATGAATTTTATTTCTTCGTTTTCGACCCTCATAGAGTTAGTTCCGTCAGGCCAACTGAGATTTTTTGGATAATAGTAATATATTAGTATAATATTAGTAATATTTCGGTTTTTTCTTCATTCAGTTTAGCTTGTTAGTAGACATCCACGCTTTTACATGAGATATAGATAATTCCATGGATTTCAAAATATAATTTGTGTTTATAGACATGGCAGATTTGTAAAGTTGCGTATGGTCAGCATACATGTGATAGTTTACCCCCCATGCTGTTTGACAATATCACCAAGCGGTTGTGTATGCAATGTATATAGTAGGGGACCAAGCACTGACCCTTGTGGAACCCCATACTTGAGTGGAAAAGGAGAAGATTGCACTTCATCAAGAGAGATATATTGGGTACGATCATGAAGATAGGATATAAACAAGTCAAACACAGTGCCCTCTAGACCAAAAGTTTTGGAACGTCACTCAATAAGAATAGAAGGGCAAGTGTGTCAAATGCCGCGCTTAAATCAAGCAGGGTTAAGACTGACACTGCGTTCATCGGCAGCGCATAACAAATCATTTTGTATCTTAAGCAAGACTGTTTCCGTGTTGTGATATTGTCTGTAAGTTGACTGATTGAGTTCGAATAATTTATATATTCAGAAGATGTTTCTTTAATTGCATTGCAACGACCTTTTCTAAAATCTTCGATAAAAATGGGATGTTCGACGAAACAGGCCTATAGTTTTTTAATTATTCAGGAGATAGGTTGAGTTTCTTACGTAGAGGGGTTACAATTGCGTCTTTTAAGGTCTATAGTAATAAATATAATAATAATATGTGTAATTTAATAATGATAATAGTAATACTAACATTAATGATTTCAATGATAATACTTCTGCTATTGCGATGATGGTGATGACGATAATTCTAATGATGATAATAATGATAATCATAACAACACCACACAGAGTCCACTAGCCGCCTGACCCGATGGGCCCTAGGCACTCTCATTTGGCCTGTTAGTGTTTACACGCAGCGATTTGTCGTGGCGGATCCGTCCCATTGATATATCGCCGAGACTCAAATTTGACTCGATCGCATCATGGGGGTATTCACACGCCACGCTTTTATCCTCGTCACGATTATCACGCGGAAGTGTGCTGCAATCCCTTTGTCGCACACAATGGCTGATGTAACATTAGATGCTTTTTGAGCGGCAATATTCATGTAGCCTACTTATTAAGAACAAAAATCGCGCTAATCGTGAGGATAAAAGCATGCGTTTGAATATCTCATGCGATCAAGTCAAATTTGAATCGCAGCGATATCCATGGAACAAAGCCACCACGACAGATCGTCGCTGCCTGTAGTGTAAATGGGTCTATAGATGTAGGAAAGCAAGGAGAGGAAAATTGTCTCTCTCCTCACAACATGATGTCGCTAGTGACGAGAGTCACATTCGCAGAGAAAATAATTCGAGAGTCAATTTCACTTCCTGTGGGTAACGTTTTTTGCAGATAACTTTCATATTTTACATTTCACATCACATCAAGTTCACATTCTGTGCAATTCTTAAGAAGCTCATGTCGCAATATTGTTACTGGTAATAGTATTTATAGAGAACAATGAGCTCGAAATAATAAAAAAAAGAAGATGTCTTTATAGCATTTGCAAAAACAGTGAAGTGACCACAACGCCTCTAATTTTACGTGGTTGTTTTTTCGGGGGTTGGGGGGGGTATTTTTTAATTTTTATTTGTTTCCTTTTCTTTTTTTTTCTGACTGAGAATCGCATTTGAATTTAAAATACATGTATGTCTAATGCTGTAAAGTGGATGAGCTTGCACGTGGATATACGGGCTGTAAAGTCATAATATCTTTTTTTTAAAGAAAATCTTTTTATCCAGTTTCCATTCGACTTCCGGCCGTCTTTTGTCGTGGAACGAAACAGACTTTGTAAGGCAATGGTGAACACGACAAACCGAATTTGTCTGTCAATGGCGGCAAGTCTTCCCCATCTGGCAACACGATGTCGTAGCTCTGAAGAATTGTTGTCAGGAACAGGAAGAGTTCCATTTTAGCCATGGCTTCCCCCAAACACGCTCTTCTGCCTGTAAACCAAAATTATTACTAGAGTGCCTCTCGTTAGAGTATTTTTCTAAGGTACTGTAGTAGTATTGTATGTTCGTACACGTATGTATATATGTATGTATGTATGTATGTATGTATGTATGTATGTATGTATGTATGTATGTATGCATGTATCTGTCTGCCTGTCTGTATATCTGACTGTCTGTCTGTCTGTCTATATGTAAATCTATCTAGATCTATCGATCTATCTATCTATCCATCTATCTGTCTCTATATCTATCTATCTATCTATCTATCTATCTATCTATCTATCTATCTATCTATATATCTATCTATCTATCCATCCATTCATCTATCTATTTAACTATATATCTATCTATCTATCTTTCTACCCTTTTAAACTTATCTTTCTATCCACGTACACTATCATATTTGCATTTGTCAATAACTTTGTCACTTCCACCGCCCAAACGACAGACATTGCTAACATGCAATCTGAAACTTGAGTCCCAGTAATGCAAACCAAATTGTGCTTACCTAGAGAGTATGGAATCAATTCAGGTCTCTTGATGATTTCATTCGTTTTCTCATCCAGAAATCTTTCTGGCCGGAAGTTGAGAGCGTCTCCCCAAATGTCGTCTGACAAAAGCACCGAGTCTAGGCTGGGCATTACGATTGCTCCCTTGGGGATGAGCAAGTCTCGAATAACCACGTTCTCCGATGCTGGTAATGGAAATGTTACATTTATGTAGTTTACATCAAATCTCTTGTCATCAAATTCTTTCGTGTTAGTGTTAAATTTAGTTAAGAGTCAATAAGAGCTTATCTCGTATTACTACGTGTTCCGATGTTAAATAAGGGAATGTTAACTTTTTAAAGTTTACATCACATATCTAGTCATCACGTTCTTTCGTGTTAGTGTTAAATGTAATTTTATTCTGTATATTATCACGTGTTCCGATGCTGAATAGGCAAATGTTAACTTTTTTTAAAGTTTAAATCAAATTTCTACTCATTAAATTCTTTCGTGTTATATTTAACATTCCCGGCTGCTGATGCAGTGGCGTCCAGGATCTTGTGGTATACGAAAGAAGTTCAGACCGCGTGGTTGGGATTTCGTATCTTAGTTTAGTTAAGTCGTCAACGTGCTGTCAATGAGAACGACATTTGATACGTTTTATTATGACTCAATCCAGGTACGATTGAGAAACAGCCTTCGTCGGGATGTAGAACCTGCGACAAACCAGCCTCCTGTCTAGATTGTGGTAGTTACATCGACCGCTCTGGTTTGCGCCAGACATAACGAGATAAGACCCGGTCTTGTTGGCTTCAAGGCCTCGAAAGACTTAAGCTTTACCGGAGCTGAAAAGAGCGATATCAGTGTTTTTGGTTTACATTTAGAGTCTCACAGTGTCATAGTACTATCCTTTCAGATTCACCGTAAAGAAGCGACAACATCATCATTTGAAAGAACGTCTCAAAATATAATGACTTCTGATACTATGGCCAACAATTTCAGTTTGAAGAATGTCTTACATAATATAGTCCCCTACTATTGAAGGAAGTAAAAGCAGCATTAATATTTTGTTGCAAATGCCCAGTTATTAAAGTGTTAAAGTTAAAGAGAAAAATATCGACGTTGATCGATATTGGAAACTATTTTGGAGATAAAAAGTGCTTTCAGTTATATCTTTCAAAACGACCCTCCCCCCACGTTCCCACCCCTCTCCCCCCAAACAGAAAAAAGAACAATCAAACGAAACATATAACATAGACACATACTTATGACGTCATGATGAAATTTGATAAAACCCTTACCAACGTGAAAGAGGCTGAATGGGGCGATACTAGAAAATCTCTGTACTTCCATAATAAAGGCTTCCATATAGCGGAATCGATACCGGTCTTGGGCACAAGGCCGACGATCCAGTCCGATATTGTCAACAATTTCTTGGTAGCATCGATCTTTGATTCGAGAGTAATGGAGCAGGTAGAGTATGGACCAACAGATGGTGGTAGAAGTCGTCTCAGTGCCAGCTGCAAACAGGTTAGCTACCACGGCCACCAGGTTTTCCTCTGTGCAAATACAACAAGAGATAGAAAGAAGGGGTCATTTAATTAGTGTGCTAAGTCACAATTACGTCATTTAGAGGCAAATGCCCCAAAAATCATCTACTTTGGCCCTGTTGTCTTTGGAAATTCTAAGTTTCAAACGGCTGAAAACGTGGTGTATATTTTCATCCTTATCATTATTTTCACACTTTTCAGGAAGCATGACTTTTCTTTTCTTCCCTAGGATTAACTTTAGTCTCGGTTTTCATAGGCACACTATTGGAATCTCCCCTTCGATTTATAGTCTGTATCCCTGCATAAGTGCCTTCAGGCTCACTGACTGTACATCATTTATCCCCCAGCAGGTCATTTGATTCAAAGTCCATCTCAAGTTCCCAGTGAGTTTACAGTCCAGCAACCAGTTAGGCGCTTCATACCAACACTCTGATAAGATCTTTCTCTACCCATAGCCGGGTACTCATTCAGGCCTGAGTCAAGTGAAGAAAGTAGAGTGAAGCATAATCTACTTTTCCTCAAAGTACAACTACGTGCACCAGTCTGTGATGGGATGGGACTACGTGTGGATTCACCTACCTGCACCAGTCTGTGATAGGACCACATGTCGATCCCCCTACCTGCACCAGTCTGTGATGGGACCACGTGTCGATCCATACCTGCACCCTGGACCACCAGTCTGTGATGGGACCACATGTCGATCCACCTACCTGCACCAGTCTGTGATGGGATCACGTGTCGGTCCACTTACCTGTCTGTGATAGGACCAGTCTGTGATGGGACCACATGTCGATCCACTTACCTGCACCAGTCTGTGATGGGACCACATGTCGATCCCCCTACTGTCGCACCAGTCTGTGATGGGACCACGTGTCGATCCTACTGCACCAGTCTGTGATGGGACCACGTGTCGATTCCCCTACCTGCACCAGTCTGTGATGGGACCACGTGTCGATCCACCTTACCTATCTGTGATGGAACCACATGTCGGTCCCACCTGTCTGTGATGGGACCACGTGTTGGTCCACTTACCAGTCTGTGATGGGACCACATGTCGATCCACCTACCTGCGATGGGACCACCTGTCTGTGATGGGACCACGTGTCGATCCCCCCTGGGACCTCGGTCCACTTACCTTCTGTGATGGGACCGTGTCGATCCATTTACCTGTCTGATGGGACCCTTAGTCTGTGATGGGACCACATGTCGATCCCTGTCTGTGATGGGACACGTGCATCCCTTACCTGTCTGTGATGGGACCACGTGTCCATCCTGTCTGTGATGGGACCACTCGGTCCACTTACCTATCTGTGATGGACCACGTGTCGATTCACTTACCTGTCTGTGATGGGACCCTGCTTACCAGTCTGTGATGGGACCACATGTCGATCCTTACCTGTCTGTGATGGGACCACACCAGTCTGTGATGGGACCACGTGTCGATCCACTTACCTGTCTTGTGATATGACCACGTGTCGGTCCACTTATCTTCTGTGATGGGACCACGTGTCGGTCCCTGTGATGGGACCCGAGTGCATCAGTCTGTGATGGGACCACGTGTCGATCCCCTGTCTGTGATGGACCACGTGTGCTTACCAGTCTGTGATGGGACCACGTGTCCTTCCACTTACCTGTCTGTGATGGGACCACGTGTCGGTCCACTTACCTGTCTGTGATGGGACCACGTGTCGATCCACCTACCTGCCTGTGATGGGACCACGTGTCGATCCTACTTGCAACCAGTCTGTGATGGGACCACGTGTCGGTCCACTTAAATGTCTGTGATGGGACCACGTGTCGATCCACTTACCTGTCTGTGATGGGACTACATGTCGGTCCACTTACCTGTCTGTGATGGGACCACTTACCTGTCTGTGATGGGACCACATGTCGATCCACTTACCTGTCTGTGATGGGACCACGTGTCGGTCCACTTACTCTGTCTGTGATGGGACCACGTGTCCATTTATCCACTGTGATGGACCACTTATCTGTTGATGGGACCATATCGGTGTCTGTGATGGGACCACTTACCTGTCTGTGATGGGACCACGTGTCGATCCACTTACCTGTCTGTGATGGGACCACGTGTCGATCCACTTACCTGCCCCAGTCTGTGATGGGACCACGTGTCGATCCACTTACCTGTCTGTGATGGGACCACGTGTCGGTCCACTTACCTGTCTGTGATGGGACCACGTGTCGATCCACTTACCTGTCTGTGATGGGACCACGTGTCGGTCCACTTACCTGTCTGTGATGGGACCATTTACCTGCACCAGGGCATTGGATGCTGGGCTTTGTTCGAAAATTAAAAAACGAAAAAAAAAACCCAAAGAAAAGGTTTCAACCGTCGGGCTTGAATCCATGACCTTTTGGTTGAGAGGTCGATACCTTGCCTCTGGACCACCGAGTCTCTTACATAAGGCAAACACCAGGGCTGTTAGGCTTATGTTCTGTCTCTTCTGGTGGGCTTGTCTCTCTCCCGGCTGGTGTGTGACTTCACTCCTCTGTAACTCCTGTTGTGTTGTATTGTAAGACTACGTATAATATTTATCTTGACCACCAAAACAAAAAAAAGTAGCAAAATTGCCTTAGACATTAGACTTAGACATTGTACAGCATACTATGGTTCCATCTTCAAAAGTCGATAGTCACTTGAACTCATTTTGTTTTTTTTTACCCTAGTGCAGTAAAGATGTGAAACGAACTGACAACATAAATCTAACTCAGTGGTATATCTGATGTCTTTAGGAACACAATTACAATTAAACACATCAAATTAAAATCAAACTCAGTGGTATAACTGATGCCAAATTAAAATCAAATGAACACAATTACAATTAAACACATCAAATTAAAATCAAACTCAGTAGTATCGCTGATGTCTTAAGGAACACAATTAAACGCGTCAAATTAGAAAATCAAAACATAGATTAACGGATTGTGGTTTGATTAAAAATGAGCGCTGACAGTAATAATAAAAATAACATATCGTTATTTATCATGAACAATAATAATGATAATGCCACTTTGTATCTTTCTTCACCTATTGTTTGCCTACTGGGAGATGACAATAGACGGAAGTCACCTAGAGTTTAGGCCCAACAAACGGCTAAACCAAATCATTTTACCAGTTTGCCATCCTTAAAGCGTATTTAGTGATCTTTCCACTCGTCAATGAGCGAGCGCCTTGCTCCATGACAAGTTCTAGGGTTTTTATTTTTGTTATCAGAGTTCTTGTTTAATTCATTCATTGACATTTACCGCGTCCAGCATATGCGGTGATCTCCGGGTAAATTAAGAGAAATCATCAAGATAAAAGGTAAAAGGTAAAGTGAAAGACTGAAAGGAGAGAAATAGCACGTAGTGTAGCGCTCGCCAACCGCCCCCCCTATAAGAGTGTTAACGGAGCGCAAGTCTTTACGATCTTGGCCCCATAATATCTCTAAATATAGTAGATAACGATAATCAGAAGAGTGATTCGATTGGTTGTCTCAAATAAAATAAAAAAAGCCAGAGTATACAATGTAAAGTGTTTTAATTTTTTAATTTTTAAGAGTTATGCAAATGAGATGAAAATAGTGTTGCAAGATAAAATTTGGTTCGAAGATTCATACTATGCTTGTATTCATACATTGTAAAGACAGATGACAAGACAGACAGTGAGGCAAGGGGCATGTGTAAAGACAGATGACAAGACAGACAGTGAGGCATGTGTAAAGACAGATGGGCATGGGTAAAGACAGATGACAAGACAGACAGATGACAAGACAGGACAGTGAGGGGCATACTGTAAAGACAGATGACAAGACAGACAGACATGTGTAAAGACAAATGAGACAGACAGGAGGGCAAAGGGGCACGTGGAAAGTGATGAACCATGACAGGAAATAATATTAAAACCACGTATGAACAATGATGAGAAAAATACAAAGGAATAAACGAACACAAAACATCTTTGGACACCAATGGAATCGACCACGCAACCTCTGCGTAGGCACCCATCGCCTGACCATGAAAATGAAAAAGAGCACACTATCAACCAAGCTAAAATCGCTCTATTCGATTGTATTTATCTCGTTTCTGTTCCGTCCTTTCCTTTCTTTATCAGTTCCATTCTCTACCTTCCGGTGCATGGTCATCCTTTGTTCTTGTTTTTCTTTCTTTATCAGTTCGCATTCTACCTTTCCGTGTATGGGTCATCCTTGCTCTTTTTTTCTCTCTTTATCAGTTCATTCTCTCTCTTCGGGTCTATGGGTCATCCTTGTCCTTTCCTTTTCTTTATCAGTTCCCATTCTCCCTTCCGGTGTATGGGTCATCCTTATTCTTTCCTTTCTTTCTTTATCAGTTCCCATTCTCCCTTTCGGTGTATGGGTCATCCTTATTCTTTCCTTTCTTTCTTTATCAGTTCCCATTCTCCCTTCCGGTGTATGATAGGTCATCCTTGTTCGTTCCTTTCTTTCTTTATCAGTTCCCATTCTCCTTCCGGTGCATTCCTTATTCTTCCCTTCCGGCATTCTCCTTCCGGGATGGGTCATCCTTGTTCGTGCTTTTTCTTTCTTTATCAGTTCCCATTCTCCCTTCCGGTGTATGATAGGTCATCCTTGTTCGTGCCTTTCTTTCTTTATCAGTTCCATTCTACCTTCCGGTGTATGATAGGTCATCCTTATTCTTGCCTTTCTTTCTTTTCTTTATCAGTTCCCATTCTCCCTTCCGGTGTATGGGTCATCCTTGTTCGTGCCTTTCTTTCTTTATCAGTTCCCATTCTACCTTCCGGTGTATGATAGGTCATCCTTGTTCGTGCCTTTCTTTCTTTATCAGTTCCCATTGTACCTTCCGGTGTATGGGTCATCCTTGTTCGTGCCTTTCTTTCTTTATCAGTTCCCATTCTCCTTCCGGTGTATGGGTCATCCTTGTTCGTGCCTTTCTTTCTTTATCAGTTCCCATTCTCCCTTCCGTGTGTATGATAGGTCATCCTTGTTCGTGCCTTTCTTTCTTTATCAGTTCCCATTCTCCTTTCGGTGTATGGTATGGTCATCCTTGTTCGTGCCTTTCTTTCTTTATCAGTTCCCATTCTACCTTTCCGGTGTATGGTTCATCCTTGTTCACGCCTTTCTTTCTTTATCAGTTCCCATTCTCCCTTCCGGTGTATGATAGGTCATCCTTGTTCGTGCCTTTCTTTCTTTATCAGTTCCCATTCTCCTTTCATTCCGGTGTATGGTTCATCCTTGTTCGTGCCTTTCTTTCTTTATCAGTTCCCATTCTCCCTTCCGGTGTATGATAGGTCATCCTTGTTCGTGCCTTTCTTTCTTTATCAGTTCCCATTGTACCTTTTGGTGTATGGTTCATCCTTGTTCTTGCCTTTCTTTCTTTATCAGTTCCCATTGTACCTTTTGGTGTATGGTTCATCCTTATTCTTGCCTTTCTTTCTTTATCAGTTCCCATTCTACCTTTTGGTGTATGGTTCATCCTTATTCTTGTGCCTTTCTTTTCTTTATCAGTTCCCATTGTACCTTTCGGTGTATGGTTCATCCTTGTTATTCTTTATGTTCGCATTTCTTTCTTTATCAGTTCTTTCTTTATCATTGCATTCTACCTTTCGGTGTATGGTTCATCCTTGTTCCTTGTCTTTCTTTCTTTATCAGTTCCTATTCTACCTTCCGGTGTCTTTCTTTATGTTCCTATTCTACCTTCCGTGTATGGTTCATCCTTCTTGCCTTTCTTTCTTTATCAGTTCCCATTCTACCTTCTGGTGTATGGTTCATCCTTGTCCTTGCCTTTCTTTCTTTATCAGTTCCCATTCTCCCTTCCGGTGTATGATAGGTCATCCTTATTCTTGGCTTTCTTTCTTTATCAGTTCCCATTCTCCCTTTCGGTGTATGATAGGTCATCCTTATTCTTGGCTTTCTTTCTTTATCAGTTCCCATTCTCCCTTTCGGTGTATGATAGGTCATCCTTATTCTTGGCTTTCTTTCTTTATCAGTTCGCATTCTACCTTCCGGTGTATGATAGGTCATCCTTATTCTTGCCTTTCTTTCTTTATCAGTTCCTATTCTACCTTCCGGTGTATGATAGGTCATCCTTATTCTTGCCTTTCTTTCTTTATCAGTTCCCATTCTCCCTTCCGGTGCATGGGTCATCCTTGCCCTTGCCTTTCTTTCTTTATCAGTTCCCATTCTCCCTTCCGGTGCAATGGGTGATTTTTGCTCCTATGAATATGAGGCTTTAATATTATTCCATGTGGGCTGTTGGTCGGCGCAACTGGTAGTTCATACTTCTTTTCATTCACTCTTTCATCAATCTTTTATCTTGTTGCTTCCTTTTAATTCTCTATGAGATCAGCGCATGTGATGGACGGGTTGATTTCAGCCAATCAATCAATTCCCCGCCTACTTTCGGTCAAACTTTCGTTCTCCTCGCTCGAGCAGACGATCGTTACATAATGTCATAGTTTACAAGTTACATTAACATGGTCAGATCTAGTTCATCACGATTTGAGACCAGTGCGGAACGTTTAACTATGATGAAAATTCACACCTGGATGCGAATGTTAGTGATTTCAGGAGTCGTAGAGCTAGGTTTCTACCCCCCCCCCTTCCCTCCCTCCACTTCAATCAGGAACGCCATACATAATCGCTCTTACGACCCCCACATCGACATTATCGCCTTGCCATGGTTTACTTACTTATATTGTATTTATTCGTTAATTTATATATTTATATATTTAGCTATACATATATTATATTTATCGTTAATTTATATATTTATAGATTTATTTATTTATCTACACATATATTATATTTATTCGTTAATTTATAGTTTTATATATTTATTCATTTATCTACACATATATTATATTTATTCGTTAATTTATAGGTTTATATATATTCATTTATTTATCTATACATATATTATATTTATTCATGAATGTATTTATTTACTTATTCAGCCAACGGTTTTGAACCAGTGTCGTTGTGATTACGGCACCTTGTTAGTGCACACATGTTTTTGTTCTGTTTATTCTATTCTTTTGTGTAATTTGTCTCGTCTTTATTCCGACAGGGCTTGAGTATCATTGGATGTCATGGCTGTTATTCACCATGCTCCCTGCCTCACTCTCCGTCTTCATAGTGCTTAATACTTTGTAGTACATTGTAGTATTTCGAACGTTCCGGAATTCCATGGTGACACAAAGGGGTGGTTTGAATTAAGCGTGGTGAAAGACAATCTGTCTTAATCTAATTACCTCTGTGTCCCATTTTTTCTCACTGGTTATCGCAATTTCACGCTGATGACGTCATGGCAATAG
>JAXRKP010002785.1:30000-32500 GCA_037039925.1 Doris montereyensis
CTGTTGTGATAATAATATAATAATATGAGTATGTTTACATTAAAATAAATAACCGGTGAGATAGATAGATAGATAAATAAATATATATATATATATATATATATATATATATATATATATATATATATATATATATATATATATATATAGAGAGAGAGAGAGAGCCAGAGCAGACACATAGACATATAGTCAGACAGAGAGACATAAATAGATAGAGAGAAAGTGTACAAGGGCATACATAGACAGAAAGACTACAGCCTAACAGAGACAGAAAGACTACAGCCTAACAGAAACAGAAAAGACTACAGCCCAATAGAGACAGAAAGACTACAGCCTAACAGAAACAGAAAGACTACAGCCTAACAGAGACAGAAAGAGAGAGGAGAGACACACAGGAGACGTCTAATTGAGAGTATCGTTATTACAATACACGTATCCTCATTTTCTTACCATACCTAAATCCTTTTCCAAAAACCAATCGAGAAATTATATTGGAAATACACTGCATAGTCAGGTTTCGGGGGTCAAATGGGACGCCCCTTCAGAAGGTGAAGTTTGTCCAGAAAAGGTCACTTCCGTTTGTGTTTCTTTTTCGTGATAAGATCCATAGCCGAGATGTCAGAGATTTGCATTGTGACTTTTTCTTTGCTGACTCAATGTGGATGCAAGCACGTTAACCCTGAACTGAAAGGAAAAATAGATTACATTTTTATTTGTTGATGGTTGTATGCCCCCCCTGTCTTTTGGAACTTCTCTCTAATCTCTCTATCTGGGTGGGAAGAAAGACTCTCTGGATTCTAAAGGGGAATATTTCCATGGCAAAAAGATCTCTTAAGATTAATGAAGATTTCTCCTGATTTAGTTCTACATCTCTGGCTTCATTCTCTCTCTGTTATTGATAACATTGAAGAGAGCCTTCCAAGGTTTTATGACGTGTTCTCTCATTATTCTACTCCATTTCCCTTTCTATCGGAAATTATTCTTTAATCTCTCTCTCTCTAAATATCTCTCTCTCATAATTGTTTTATTTTTATTATTTTTTTTTCTCTCTCTTTGCTAAATAGTTCTACAATCAATTCTCATCATATTCGCTTGGAATTTGGCATGCAAGATGCTTCTATATCATTATAAAGAGACACACAGGGATTTACGCAATGTTTTGTAATTTCTGAGCAATCTCGATTGCTCCGTTCTCTGAGAACACACACACACACTTCTGTCTCTCAATTTTTCGAAAATTTGTAAAAAGAAACTATACAAGATTGATTCGAAGATTTTATGTCTCTGGTGAATTTTTAAAATGAAAACTGTGAACAACTAAGTTTTTTTATGTCTCAAAATATCTAGTTTTATACTGACTGTCAAGATGGTCTTTCTCTTTGTAACTCAACTTTCAAAACTGATATTTTCACAATTTATTTCTCTCGAATTTTGCCATGCAGAACTCTCTCTCTCTCTTAAATTCTCTGTCTCTCTCTAAGAAAATCTCTCTCGACCCACCTTTGTGTATTATGATATATTCCTAAACTTTTCTGTCTCTCTCCTCTCTCTCTTCTCTCTCGTCTGTCTGTCTCTCTCTGTGTCTCTGTCTGTCTGTCTGTCTGTCTGTCTGTCTGTCTGTCTGTCTGTCTCTCTCTCTCTCTCTCTCTCTCTCTCTCACCTCTCTCTCTCTCTCTCTCTCTCTCTCTCTCTCTCTCTCTCTCTCTCTCTCTCTCTCTCTCTCTCTCTCTCTCTCTCTCTCTCTCTCTCTCTCTCTCTCTCTCTTTCAGGTCTTTTATACAGACACGATTTAAGTCGAGCTCTGTGTCAAGAAGATGGAAAGTATTTTGTTGGTTCTAGGTATTTGATGACGGACAGGATGGAACAGGATGTTTTTGAGTTCTAGGTGTTTGATGACAAGCAAGATGGAGCATGATTTTATTGACTTCTAGGTGTTTGGTAATAGGCAGGATGAGACATGATTTTATTGGGTTCTAAGTGTTTGGTAATAGGCAGGATGAGACATGATTTTATTGGGTTCTAGGTGTTTGTGGCGGGCAGGATGGAACAGGGTTTTATTGGGTTCTAAGTGTATTTTGACGGACATGATGGAAGAGGGTTTTATTGGTTTCTATGTGTTTGGTAAAATGGGCAGGATGGGACATGGTTTTATTGGTCTAGTGTATTTGGTAATGGGCAGGATGGGACATGGTTTTATTGGGTTATAGGTATTTGGTAATGGGCAGATGGGACATGGTTTTATTGGGTTCTAGGTATTTTGGTAATGGGCAGGATGGAAGAGGGTTTTATTGGGTTCTATGTGTTTGGTAATGGGCAGGATGGAACATGGTTATATTGGTTTCTATGTGTTTGGTAATGGGCAGGATGGGGCATGGTTTTATTGGGTTTAGGTATTTGGTAATGGGCAGGATGGAACAGGGTTTTATTGGGTTCTAGGTTTTGGTAATGATCAGAGGATAGAAACAGGGTTTTATCGGGTTCTAGGTATTTGGTAATGGGC
>JAXRKP010002786.1:5000-30000 GCA_037039925.1 Doris montereyensis
GCTCGACTACTACTACTATGTAGTAATTAGACCCAATTTGAATCAGCTACTATAACTACTAACTACTATGCAGGTACTACTACTAGAGACTACAATTTGGATCAGCTATTACTAAGTCTGCCATATTATTACTGGTTGGCCGAAAACAATCAGTTACTTACTACTACTACTACTAAGACTACTGGATTCTACATAGTCTACTACTTTCTCTACAGGTACTACTATTACTACTACTATTACTACTACTACTGTTACTACTACTACTATTACTACTACTACTACTACTACTACTATGTATCACTACTACTAAGTACCAGGATATACTACTACTACTACTTTTACTACTACTAAACAGATCAAACATTGTCTGATTCGGAAATATAAGGGGTTTCCGGGCAAAACTACTACTAGGGGGGCATACTACGACAACACTGAAACAACTACTACTATTTACAAAACTATACTACTAAAAAATACTACTATAATCTTACTAGATAGAAACGACTAATGCTCAGGTTAGATCACAAAGGAGTAGTATACACCAGAAGCGTATCGATAATAATATTAATATTTAAGAAATAATAACACTATAATGGGGTAACTGGAATCAATTATAACATTATTCCTTCCTAATACATAATAAACGTTTCTAATAATGTTAGGCTTACCCGTGACAACAGATAATAATAATAGTGAAATAAAATTGTTTATTACAATAACAACCTACTAAAATTATGCTAATATAATACTACTACTACTACTACTAATACTGATGTACTACCAATAGTCTAATAATAATAATAATAGTGGACTACTACTAGTACTACTGGGGTAATAATAAAAATGGAACATCAACTAATAATACTACTACTAATAGATACTAAAATTGAATAATAAGTCTAATACTAGTACTACTAAGTGGAACATCAGTCTACTACTACTACTAACATACTACTACTGACTACTAAACAACTACTACTACTACAGTTTACGGAGTAATACTACTAAGTAATAACAACAATAATAATAGTGGAAAATAGTGGAACATCAGTACTAATACTAATAATAATAATAATACTATTACGGAGTAAAACAAGTGAACATCAGTTAATACTACTACTAGGGAAAATTAGTCTACTAGTGAAAACACTACTGAATATCAGTCTGCGGAGTGTTGAAAGAATGAACTACTACTACTACGGAGTGAAAACTAGTACTAACATACATTACTACTACTGGAAACAAGTGTACTACATATAGTCTACTACTAAACTGCTTCTAATTCAACTATTCAAAATACAGTACGGAATGGAAACTACATTGTTGACTGCTACTAGTAGAAATACTACTACCATGTACTACTATCGAATGAGAACCAATAGGACGTCAGTTTACACAACAGTAAACAACTACTACTACCAGTCTACTGGACTACTAGAACGACTGAACTACTCCCTACTTTTTCAAAGTATCTATTTGACTACTGTCCAGGTCATAGCCCTTACTCGCCTAGCTTGATACTTGTCTTCCATTGCCCTTCGATAACTACTACTACTAAAGCTATTTAAAATTTAAGGACCAATAACTACTACTACTTTTACTACTACTACTACTACTACTTGCCTTGTTGTCTATATTATTATTATATGTATTGTGATCTATTACTAATATTATTACTACTTTACTACTACTACTGCTACTGCTACTACATATAATACTACTATACTACTACTACTATACTACTACTACTATTTTGTTACTACTACTACTACTTACTACTACTACTATACGAATTGAGATATCTATAATACATCGAGAGTACTAGATACTACTACCGGTGTAATAAAATCAATACTTTTACTTTTGAAATAAACTACTACTACTCTTGCGTATACTACTTGTTTTCCTAGGAAGTTTATAATATTACTCCTACTACTACTATCGAATTACTACAAGCAAATAGCCTACAACTACTACTACTATTATAGATCTATTACTAGATCTTTTATTCAACTATGATTTTGATGTTACATGTGGAATTAATCTTTAATGAGTAGCTATTACTCTACTACTACTACTACTACTACTCAAAATGTTTTCATACTTTACTATTGTGTTTGAAAAACAAATTACTAATTTTATATCACTACTACTACAAGTGATGCGTCTTACTATGAATGAATAGGAAGCTGACTACTACACTGCACTACTATTAAAAATTGCTTTGAATAGTTTGATCTTTTACTACTACTAAGATTACCACTACTACCATTGTCAAAGTTAGTTATCTACCATACTACTACTACTACTACTACTACTTCTACTATATAAAACTACTACTTATAGGGTACTTCTTGATTTAACTACTACTATATACTTGTTGGAACTAAATATTCTTTCTACTACTACTGGTATTTTTGTTGTACTACTACTGACTATGATTTGTTTTCTATTCGATATTACTACTTGTACTACTACTACTAATACTTTGTTTTCTACTACTGACTGCTTTGTGGTCTATATGATATGCATTGTTTTAGTATTTGATATGTTACTTGTACTAAATGATGTGCTACTGTTTACTACTACTATACTACTTTACTACTATATTACTACTACTACTACTACTACTACTACTGCTACTACTACTTCTACTACTAGAACTACTACAACTATATACTACTACTACTACTACTACTACTACTACTACTACTACTACTACTACTACTAATACTACTAGTACTACTACTACTACTACTACTACTACTACTACTACTACTACTACTACTATTACTACTACTACTACTACTACTATGTACTACTACTACTACTACTACAACTATTACTTCTACTATTTACTACTGCTTTGTTTTCTATATGATACTATACTGCTACTACTACTACTATCTGTTTTATTACTACTACTACTACCAGTTTTTTATATGATCTGTACTACTTTACTATATCACTCTGTTTTGTTTACTACTTGCTACTGTTTTGTTGTCTACTACTATTTATACTACTACTACTACTACTACTTTTACTTGTACTATACTACTACTACTTACTACTACTACTATTATCTACTACAACAACTTGTTTACTATTACTACTACTGCTACTACTACTACTACTACTACTACTACTTGTACTACTAGACTATCTGTTTTGTTACTTCTATATGACTACTACTACTACTACTAATACTACTACTTTTACTACTATCTGCTTTGTTGTCTATATAATCTGTTTTACTACTACTACTACTACTACTACTACTACTACTACTACTATCTACTTTTACTACTATATAATACTGTTTTGTTGTCTATATCATATGTTTTACTTCTACTGATACTGCTTTGTTTACTGACTTTGTTGTCTATATGATCTGTTTTGTTTTCTATATGAACTGTTTTGTTGTCTATATGATCTGTTTTGTTGTCTATAGGATCTGTTTTGTTGTCTATATGATCTGTTTTGTTTTCTATATGACTACTTTTGTTGTCTATATGATACTGTTTTTTCTATATGATACTGTTTTGTTTTCTATATGATACTGTTACTTGTCTAATACTACTGTTTTGTTTTCTATATGATATGTTTTGTTTTCTACTACTAGATATGTTTTGTTGTCTACTATGATCTGTTTGTTTTCTATAGGATCTGTTTTGTTGTCTATTTAATGTGTTTGTTGTCTATAGGATCTGTTTTGTTGTCTACTTTAATACTGTTTGTTGTCTATATGATCTGTTTTGTTGTCTATTTAATGTGTTTTTATCTATATCATAAAATTTTTTGTTTATAATGAAATAAATTTTTTCTATATGATTATTTTGGTGTCTATATGATCTGTTTCCAGTTTCCTATATGATCTTTTTGCATATGTGATCTGTTTTGTACGTTATATGATCTGTCAATTTTGTTTTCTATTGCTTTACTTGTCTATATGATCTGTTTTGTTTTCTAGTGATCAGTTTTCTTGTATATTTGATCTGTTTTATTTTCTATATGAATCTAGTGTTCTTGATTGTTTATCTATATGATCTTTTTGTTTTCATATGATCTATTTTGAAGTATATATGATCTGTTTTGTTTTCTATTGATCTGTTTTGTTTTCTATATGATCTTTTTGACAAAATATAATCTGTTTTGTTGTCTATATGATCTATTTTGTTTTTATTGATCTCAAAATTTGTCTAATTAATCTGTTTTGTTGTCTATATGATCTGTTTTTGTTTTCAATAAGTGATCTATTTTGTTTCTAAAATTTGGATTTTGTTGTCTAGATGATGTTTTCTACATTATTTCTGTTTTTGCATCTTTAATGGGATCTATGTATTTAAACTATTTAGGTTTGTTTTCTATGAATGACATGGTTGTTTTCTATTTGATGTGTTTGTTGTCTATATTATCTGTTTTGTTTTCTATATGATCTGTTTTGTTGTCATATGATCTGTTTTGTTGTCTATATGATCTGTTTTGTTTTCTATAGGATCTTTTTTGTTGTCTATATGATCTGTTTTGTTTTCTATAGGATCTGTTTTGTTGTCTATTTAATGTGTTTGTTGTCTATAGAGAGTTTTGTTGTCTATTTAGAGTGTTTGTTTTCTATAGGATCTGTTTTGTTGTCTATTTAATGTGTTTGTTGTCTATATGATCTGTTTTGTTGTCTATTTAATGTGTTTGTTGTCTATAAGATCTGTTTTGTTGTCTATTTAATGTGTTTGTTGTCTATATGATCTGTTTTAAAGTCTCTATAATATACTTTTTAAAATTATGTTTTATATGTTTTGATGTCTTTATGATATGAATTGATATCTATATAATGGGACCTACATGATAGTATGTTTTGTTTTCTAAGATGATATTTTTGTTGTTTATTTCATGACAACAACTCTCATTTAGGATATGTTTTGTAATATATCATGTGTTTTGTAACCTATATGATACACACATACATCTATTCAAGACTAGTTTTGAAACTCATCGAAGAGCAGGATTATCGATGAAAAGATTAACGGAAGTTGTGAGGATCTTAAAGATATGTTTTGTAACACTAGAATAAAAACAATCCGGCTTGTATCTACAGTGTGTTTATATTTTGTTAGTCTATTTTTCAACCATCTCCACATTGAAGTTTTGTTGTCCATGGGATAGCCACAGAGCCAGAGAGCTTTTGGGACTCAAGCCTTACGATTTCATTGAGTGCTCTGCCAGATACAGATCGTCACAGCTAACCTGATATGTAGGCTTTGTCTATACCATGATTTTTGTACATGACCAATGCAGTTGGACACGATGAATACAATGATAATGAGTTAGTTTCTGCCATGATAATCTTGTTGCAAGAACAAACAAAAAAAATCATTAAAAAATTCAATATCATAATATGTTTTGTTGTCTAGATGAGGTTTGCACCTATACGGATATGTTTTGATGTCTAGATGATGCTTTTGCTGTCTTATGCGAGGTTGTGTTGTCAAAGGCTAAATGATTTTGTTGACATAAAACAACCTGCTGCCTTGAAGGCCAGCTTTGCCCGACCAAAGCCTAATGGGAGTTAACCCTGACAGAAAATGTTTTGTTGTCTACTTGATGATTTTGACTGACTAAAGGATATGTTTTGTTAACCCTGACAGAAAATAACAAGTTGTCCTGATGAGGGCCTCAATGATATGTTTTGCTTGTCCATCAACCTAGGGTACAGTGGAATAATGATATGCTTTCCAAAACCAAACAGATTTTGGGAAATAAATATAATATATTTTGTTGATCTTTCAATGTTTTGAAAATCTAAATGATACGAACCGTGATTTTTGGAACATGGAATGTTAGGGTTTTAAATGGAAATAAGTTAAATTAGTTGAAGAAATGGAAAAATTCAAAGTAGATATTTTGACCATTATATGATGTGTTAAAAGAACAAGGATTATAAAATGTTATCGAATGATATTTTAATCTTCTCAGAGTTGATGTCAAAGATTGTCTAGAGCAGGAGTAGGTCTCCCAGTGCATAAAAGGTCATGAAAAGATGATTAGGTTGGAAATTTATAAGTACACGGCTATTAGAGGTAAATGTTTAACTTTAGAAAGATAAATTGAATTATTAATAGCGTATGGACCAAACGAAGACACAACTAAAGAAGAAAAAGATATCTTCGAAAATGTTTTACAAATAGCTGCAGAGAATTTTAAACCCAAACAGGAACTAATGGTTTTATGAGATTTAAACGCTAGAGTAGGCAACAATGTAAAAACGTCAGGAGGAGTAATAGGTAAAGAAGGAGAGACAACAACTTCTTCAAATGGAGAGAGACAAATAGATTTTTGCCTAAAGAATAACATGAAAATAGCCAACACCTTTTTCCTCATAAAGATATCCACAAATATACAAGAGTAAATGAAGACAGTGTGAAAAGTCAATGATAGACTACATAATAGTTAGCAGCTCCTTTTTACACTACATTGGATGCAAGAGTAAACAGAGGATCCGAAATATTTAGTGATCATCACATAGTGATTGCCAAAATGAGATTACTGACTGAAGAAAACAAACAGAAAAGGAAAGAGAAGAAAGCTACTAAACTCAAAATAGAGGAACTAAATAAACCAGTAGTAAAACAGGTATACCTATCTAGGATAAAAAGATTTATCAGTGAAAGACAGATGGATTTGAATGATAGCACAATAGAAGAAAAGTGGCAAATGTATAAAGCAACACTCCTCAGTTGTACTGAAGAGGTCTGTGGTAGGAAACAAATTAAAGGAGATAGGGAAAAAAACAGAATGGTGGAATGAGAATATCAAGACTAAAATCAAAGAAAAGAGGGATACCTGGAAGAAATAATTGCAAACAAAGAGACGAAAGGATAGGATAGATTACGTGAATAAAAAAAAGATATGGCCAAAGAGGAAGTTATGAAAGCAAAACAAGAACAATGAGAAGAGTTTAGACAAAGATTTCAAGAAAGCTATCAAGGAAATCAAAAGTGGTTCAGGGGGGGAAGAGCATGGGGGAAACTGCAGAGACATTAAGAATGTCAAAAGAGAAAAATGCATGACCCATGGAAACATGGAGAAAATTAATTACATAATGCACGTTTGAAACAAGGAGTAAATTCAATTAGTAAGAGTAACAAGTAATCCAGAGGAGACAGCTGAAGATGTAGATATGTCAATGGAAGACATCTAAACAGCTATAAAAAAAGTGAAATTAGGAAACGCCCAAGGAGCAGATCAAGTTTATCCAGAAATGATTAAAAAGCAAGGAAGAGAGGCAGACAAACTACTACATGCAATATGTCAACAAACATTGAAGTCCAAACAGGTGCCAGACGACTGGAAAACGGGAACGGTAGTACCAATACATAAGAAAAGATCAACTATTGAATGCTCACACTATAGAGGATATTCATTACTTAGCGTTCCAGGAAAAGTATATGCCAGGATACTGGAAATGAGACTAAGGAAAAGAGTAGAGGATCAGATTGAAGAGCATCAGAGTGGATTAGACCTGGAAGAAGTGTTCAAGACCACATATTTACAATTAGACAAATAATAGAAACATTCATTGAGAGAAACATTGACTTGCACCTGTGTTTTATTGACTTAGAAAAGTCATTTGTCACTGTGAGGAGGGACGAACTATGGCATTCTTAAAAGAACACAATGTAGAGCAAAATCTAATAGAAGCCATTAAAAGGTTTTTTTACAATAAACCAACATGTGCAGTGAGAGTAGCTTGAAACATATATGCAAGAATGTGATGTAGATATAGGAGTAAGACAGGGTTTGTCCAATGTCCTCTTTTGTTTATCACATTTATGGACTCGGTCGCAAAGGCATTCTCAAAAATAAATGAATGTATGTGGAAGCTCAAACCAGGAAATGTATCAATGTTTTCATTTGCAGATGATTTAGTTCTGTTTGGAAAATCAGAAAGTGCCCTTCAGTCAAATATCACCATTATGAAAAAGTGAAATAAATAAAAGAGGAATGAGAGTAAATGCAAAGGAAACCAAAACAATGCTAGTAACTAACGAAGCTAAAACACAAAATCTGAAAATGGGGCAAGGGGAATTTAGAACAAGTTCAAAGCTACAATTACCTAGAGTAATGATTAACTCAGAACGAAAACTAAGAGAAGAAATCAACGAGAGAATCAAAAAGGCAAGTGAAATATATAATTATCTAGGAAAGACATTTATAGGTAGGCAAAAAATGTCAACAAAAAAAAAATGGCAGTATACAACCTTGTTTATTACCCTACTCTCCTCTATGGCAGCGAAACCTGGACCTTAGACAGTAGAGAATACACTATAGTACACGCAGCTGAAATGAAATATCTAAGAAGCGTACTAAGGAAAACTAAAAGAGACAAAATCAGAAACACAACAATAAGAGATCAAACCGAAGCAGATGGCATACAAACTAAAATATAAACAAATCAATTGATATGGATTGGGCATGTAAACAGAATGAAGGACGCTAGAATAGATAAATCAGTATACAGTGCTAAATCCCAAGGTAAAAGACCAAAAGGCAGACCTCGGAGAAAGTTGGAAGAAGATATAAAAAAGGCGTTGAGGCATAGACATTTTACTTTTTGGAAGAAAACAGAAAATCTGAGCCCATACACCGAAAGGAGAATGGGAACTGATAACGGAAGAAAGAAAAGAAAGTGTAATAATATAAATAATAATAATAATAATATTAATAATAATAATAATAATAATACTGATAATAATAATAATAATAATAATAATAATAATAATAATAAATACTGATAATAATAATAATAATAATGATAATAATAATAATAATAATAATAATACTGATAATAATAATAATAATAATAATAATAATAATAATAATAATAATAATAATAATAATAATAACACTGATAATAATAATAATAATAATAATAATAATAATAATAATAATAATAATAATAATAATAATATAATAATAATAATAATAATAATAATAATAATAATAATAATAATAATAATAATAATAATAATAATAATAATAATAATAATAATAATAATAATAATAATAATAATAATAATAATAATAATAATAATAATAATAATAATAATTATAATAATAATAATAATGATAAAAATATGAGATTAATAATAAAATGAAAATAATAATAAAAATAATAATAATAATAATAATAATAATAATAATAATAATAAATAATAATAATAATAATAATAATAATAATAATAATAATAATAATAATCATAAAAATAATAATAATAATAATAATAATAATAATAAAATAATAATAATAATAATAATAATAATAATAATAATAATATAATAATAATAATAATTATAATATAATAATAATAATAATAATAATAATAATAATAAATTATAATAATAATAATGATAATAACAATAATAATAATAATAGTAATAATAATAATTATAATAATAATAATAATAATGATATTAAAATTATAATACTAATAACAATAAATATAATAATGGTAATAATAATAATATTAATAACAATAATAATAATAATAATAATAACAACAATAGTAATAATAATAATAGTAATACTGATAATATAATAATAATAATGATAATAATAATAATAATAATAATAATAATAATAATAATAATAATAATAATAATAATAATAATAATAATAATGATAATAATAATAATAATAATAATAATAATAATAATAATAATAATAATAATAATTATACTAATAATGATGATGTGACCAGAGAATATAGGATAGCTCTACAAAAAAATCCAATATGTTACCAGGGACAATAATGTGTTGCAAAAAACGTCCCATATGTGCACAGAGCATAGCTTGTATCTAAAAACTTCACATCTTCGGTCAGAAAACGAAATACGTATCTAAAAACTTCACATCTGTGTGCAAGTAATATACAATGTATCTAAAAACTTCACATCTTTAGTCAGAAAACGAAATACGTATCTAAAAACTTCCACATCTTTAGTCAGAAAACGAAATACGTATCTAAAAACTTCACATCTTTAGTCAGAAAACGAAATACGTATCTAAAAACTTCACATCTTCGGTCAGAAAACGAAGGACGTATCTAAAAACTTCACATCTTCGGTCAGAAAACGAAGGACATCTTCGGTCAGAAACGAAGGACGCATCTAAAAACTTCACATCTTCGGTCAGAAAACGAAATACGTATCTAAAAACTTCACATCTGTGTGCAAGTAACATACAATGTATCTAAAAAAAAACCTATACAAATGAAGATCAGTAAAGATTTTTTTAAAAGAAAAGTTTCTTCAAGGTCGCTTTGGTCAAGCAGAAGATTATCCCGATTGCTGTTGTATGGAGCGGAACACAGCTGATACTTATTCCTTTCTTTGACATGACACTAGCATTTGGTAGGAATTACTCACCAGGTATTGCATGTACTCATTCGCCCCCTTTTGATTGCACATAAATATGGCTATCATAACAGGGTTGTTGTCTACAACACCAAAGTGTGGGCTATAAAAGGAGCAAAATATTTAAATTAACAAAAGGTAATCTAAATGATACATACATCATCTATGAAAGAACATTTTATTTTTAAAAACTAGTTTGATAACATTGCCTTACCTGCAGCACTATTACTGTGCCTTCTATCCGTGCACTGCTGTGAGCTTTTACCTTAATTCCGTATGACAGTCCGCCAGCGGTGTTGCCTTTTCTTTCATAGACTATTTTATTGAAATACTGTGGGGAGGAAACAGCGGCGTATACGTCACGAATTGTGTCTAGGATGCCAATTAAATTACACCAATTTGAATTGTCTTCTTTCCTTAAAATATAGTTTCAAGGTTATTGCCTTAACTCATGCTCAGAGGGACTATCACGGCAACGTTTATATTTAGATAAGAAATGAGAGAGATGTGTCGCGTCATTCTTACAAGTGCTGACGCACACTACGCACTAAAAAACATAATTTTTTTCTTCTTCTTTTCCTACTGGCCAGTTGAGATGCGGAAACGAAGCTGAGACGGTAAAGGAGCAATGAAAGCTGAGTGCCTCAATCTCTTCAGACTATGCAACACGTAAAATCAGTAGCTAAATCTTTTCAGACTATATGCAAAAGTAAAATCAGTAGCTAAATCTTTTCAGACTATATGCAAAAGTAAAATCAGTAGCTAAATCTTTTCAGACTATATGCAAAAGTAAAATCAGTAGCTAAATCTTTTCAGACTATATGCAAACGTAAAATCAGTAGCTAAATCTTTTTCAGACTATGCAAAAGTAAATTCAATAGCTAAATCTCTTCATACTATGCAAACGTAAAATCAGTAGCTATATATTTTCAGACTATGTAAACGTTTTAATCGGTAGGTAAATATTTTCATACTATGCAAACGTAAAATCAGTAGCCAAATATTTTCCGACTATGCAAAAGTAAAATCAATTGCTGAATATTTTCAGACTATGCAAAAGTAAATTCAATAGCTAAATCTCTTCATACTATGCAAACGTAAAATCAGTAGCTAAATCTTTTCAGACTATGCAAACGTTTTAATCAGTAGCTACATATTTTCATATTATGCAAACGTAAAATCAATAGCTAAATATTTTCAGATTATGCAAAAGTAAAATCAGTAGCTAAATCTTTTCAGGCTATGGAAAAGTATAATTTGTAGCTAAATCTTTTCAGGCTATGCGAAAGTATAATTTGTGGCTAAATCTCTTCTGATAATGCAAACCTAAAATCAGTAGCTAAATCATTTCAAACTATGCAAAAAGTAAAACAGTTGCTAAATATTTTTACAGACTATACAAAAAGTAAAATCAGTACCTGAATCTCTCCATATTATGCAAAAGTAAAATCAGTAGCTAAATCTCTTCATATTATGCAAACATAAAATCAGTAGCTAAATCTCTCCATATTATGCAAACATAAAATCAGTAGCTAAATCTCATCATATTATGCCGACGTGAAATTGGTAGCTAAATCTTTACGGTCTATGCTAACGTGAAATTGGTAGCTAATTTTTTACGGTCTATGCTAACGTGAAATTGGTAGCTAAATCTCTCCAGTCTATGCCAACATAGAATTGGTAGCTAAATGTCTTCAATCTATGCCAACGTGAAATTGGTAGCTAAATCTCTACGGTCTATGCTAACGTGAGATCGGTAAACAAATCTTTTCTGTCTATATCAACGTCAAATTTGTTCATAAATCTCTTCAGACTATGCCAACGTGAATTCCGTTGGTATATCTTTTCAGACTATGCCAACGTGAATTTGGTTGCTAAATCTCTTCAGACTATGCCAACGTGAATTTCGTTGCTAAATCTCTTCAGACTATACCAACGTGAATTTCGTTTCTAAATCTCTTCAGTCGATAAGCAAACTTTGTGTGACTATGTCAACATAAAATTGATAGCTACATCTATTCAGAATACGCTAGCGTGAAATTGGTAGTTATATTTTTTCATATAATACCAAACGGACATTGGTAGCCAAGCCTCTTCAGACAATGTCAACGTGAAAATGCTAGTTAAATCTCTTTTGGACAATGTCAAGTGCAATTGGTAACTAGATGTCTTTAGAATATACCAACGTAAAATTGGTATCTAAATATGTGCAGGCTATGCCAACGTGAAAAGGTACCTAAATATGTGCAGGCTAGGCCAATGTAAAATTGGTAGCTAAATATCTGCAGGCTAGGCCAACGTGAAATTGGTAACTAAATCTATTCACGCTAAGCCAACATGAATGTGTAGCTAAATCTGTGTAGACAATGCCAACGTGAAATTGGTTGCTAAATCTGTTTTTGAGCCTATGCCTACTTGAAATTGATAGCTATATCTATGTAGACTAGGCCAATATAAAATTGGTAGTTGCATCGTATGAGAGTAGGCCAGCATGAAGTCGGTTGCTTTATCTCTTCCGACTATGTCAACGCAAAATAGGCGGCTAAATCTCTTCAAACAATATCAAGGTGAAATTGGTATTTAGATCTCTTCAGACAATACCAACGTGAAATTGCTAGCTACGTCTCGTCAGACACTACCCAATGTGCATTTGGTAGTTGAATTTCGTTAGACTACGCAAACGTAAAATTGGTCGTTGAATCTCTTCGGCCTATGCCAACGTCAAATTGTTAGTTACAACTCCTGCAGACTATGCCAACGCCAAGTTGGTCGTGGAATCTCTTCAGCCTATGTCAACGTCAAATGTCCTGCAGACTGTGCCAACGCAAAATTGGTCGTGGAATCTCTTCAGCCTATGTCAACGTCAAATGTCCTGCAGTCTATGCCAACGTGAATTTGGTAGCTACAACTCCTTCAGACTATGCCAACGTGAATTTGGTAGTTACAACTCCTTCAGACTATGTCAACCCGTAAATATGATAGTTACAACTCCCCCAGACTATGCCAACGTGAATTTGATAGTTACAACTCCCCCAGACTATGCCAACGTGAATTTGGTGGTTACAACTCTTCCAGACTATGCCAACGTGAATTTGGTCGTTACAACTCCCCCAGACTATGCCAACGTGAATTTGGTAGTTACAACTCCCCCAGACTATGCCAACGTGAATTTGGTGGTTACAACTCTTCCAGACTATGCCAACGTGAATTTGGTAGTTACAACTCCTCCAGACTATGCCAACGTGAATTTGGTAGTTACAACTCCTCCAAACTGTGCCAACGTGAATTTGGTAGCTACAACTCCTTCAAACTATGCCAACCCGTGAATTTGGTAGCTACAACTCCTTCAAACTATGCCAACCCGTGAATTTGGTAATTACAACTCCCCAGAGTATGCCAACGTGAATTTGGTAGTTACAACTCTTTCAGACTATGCCAACGTGAATTTGGTAGCTGCAACTCTTTCAGACTATGCCAACGTGAATTTGGTAGTTACAACTCCCCCAGACTATGCCAACGTTAATTTGGTAGCTACAACTCCTTAAGACTATGCCAACGTGAATTTGGTAGTTACAACTCCCCCAGACTATGCCAACGTGAATTTGGTAGTTACAACTCCCCCAGACTATGCCAACGTGAATTTGGTAGTTACAACTCCTCCAAACTATGCCAACGTGAATTTGGTAGTTACAACTCCCCCAAACTATGCCAACGTGAATTTAGTGGTTACAACTCTTCCAGACTACGCCAACGTGAATTTGGTAGTTACGATTCTTCCAGACTTCCGCAACGTGAATTTAGTGGTTACAACTCTTCCAGACTATGCCAACGTGAATTTGGTAGTTACAACTCTTCCAGACTATGCCAACGTGAATGTGGTAGTTACAATCTTCCAGATTATGCCAACGTGAATTTGGTAGATCAAACTTGTATAATTATGCCAACGTGAAATCGGTACCTAAATCTCTTCAGACAATGCCAACATGAAGTTGGTAGTTAAAACTCTTCAGACAATGCGAACGTGAAATCAGTAGCTAAATCTATTCAGACAATGCCAACATGAAATTGATAATTAAATCTATTCAAACAATGCCAACGTGCAAATGCTAGTTAAATTGCATCAGACAATACCACCGTGCTAGATATATTCTGACTATTCAAACGTAAAATTCATAGCTATATCTCTTCAGACTATGCCATCTTGATATCGGTAGCTATATCAGTAAGCCAAAGTCAAAGTGATAGCTAAATATATGTACAGTAAGCCAAGGTCAAAGTGATAGCTAAATACATGTATAGTAAGCCAAAGTCAAATTGATAGCTAAATACATGTACAGTAAGCCAAAGTCAAAGTGATAGCTAAATCTATGTACAGTAAGCCAAAGTCAAAGTGATAGCTAAATCTATGAACAGTAAGCCAAAGTCAAATTGATAGCTAAATCTATGTACAGTAAGCCAAAGTTTAATTGGTAGCTAAATCTATGTACAGTAAGCCAAAGTCAAATTGGTAGTTAAGCCTCTTTAGAGTAAGTCAAAATATTATTAGTAGCTAAATCTCTTTAGAGTAAGCCAACATAAAATTGGAAACTAAATGTCTTTAGGTAAACAAGGTATAATTGATAGTTAAATGTCTTCAGATTAGGACTATTGAAATTGGTAGCTAAATCTCTTCAGCCTAAGCCAACGTCAAGTTGGTAGTTAAATCTCTTCAGACAAGCCTGCGTCAAATTAGTAGCTAAATCTCTCCAAACTATGTCAAGGTCAAACTCCCTCAGATTATGCCTACATGAAATCGATAGCCAAATCTCTTCATATTACGAATACGGAAAATTAGTAGCGAAATCTCTCTAGACTATAATTACAGGAAAATGTGTAGCTAAATCTCTTCAGATTAAGACTACCGGAAATAGGTAGCTAAATCTCCTCAGATTATGACTACCAGAAAATGGTAGCTATATCTCTTCAGACTATGTCTACGTAAAATAGGTAGCTAAATCTCTGCAGACTATGTCTACGTAAAATAGGTAGCTAAATCTCTTCCAGACTAAGCCTACGTAAAATAGCTAGCGAAATCTCTTCAGACTATGTCTACTTAAAATAGGTAGCTATATCTCTTCAGACTATGTCTACTTAAAATAGGTAGCTATATCTCTTCAGACTATGTCTACGTAAAATAGGTAGCTAACTCTCTTCAGACCATGTCTACGTCAAATAGGTAGCTAAATCTCTTCAGACTATGTCTACGTAAAATAAGTAGCTAAATCTCTGCAGACTAAGCTTACATAAAAAAGTAGCTAAATCTCTTCAGACTATGTCTACTTAAAATAGGTAACTAACTCTCTTCAGACTATGTCTACGTCAAATTGGTAGCTACATCTCTTCAGACTATGTTTACGTAAAATATGTAGCTAAATCTCTTCAGTCTAAGCCTACGTACAATAGGTAGCTAAATCTCTTCCGACTAAGCATACGTAAAATAGGTAGTTAAATCTCTTCCGACTAAGCCTACGTAAAATAGGTAGCTAAATCTCTTCAGACTAAGCCTACGTAAAATAGGTAGCTAAATCTCTTCCGACTAAACCTACGTCAAATTGGTAGCTACACCTCTTCAGACTAAGCCTACGTCAAATTGGTAGCTAAATCTCTCCAGACTATGATTACGGGAAAATGTGTAGCTTAATCTCTTCGGACTAAGCCTACGTCAAATTGGTAGCTAAATCTCTCCAGACTATTATTACGGGATAATGTGTAGCTTAATCTCTTCAGACTAAGCCTACGTCAAATTGGTAGCTAAATGTCTTCAGAAAAGCCTACGTCAAATTAGTAGCTAAATGTCTTCAGACTAAGCCTATTTAAAATAGGTAGCTAAATCTCTTCAGACTAAGTCTAGTCAAATTAGTAGCTAAATATCTTCAGACTAAGCCTATTTAAAATAGGCAGCTAAATCTTTTCAGACAAAGCCTACGTTAAATTGGTAGCTACATCTCTTCAGACAAAGCCTATCTGAAAATGGTAGATACATTTCTTCAGACTAAGCCTACGTTAAATAGGTAGCTACATCTCTTCACACTAAGCCTACATAAAATTGATAGCTACATCTCTTCATACTAAGCCTACGTAAAATTGATAGCTAAATCTCTTCAGACTAAGCCTACGTCAAATTCACAGCTCAATCTCTTCAGACCCGCGTGAAATTGGTCGCTAAATCTCTTCAGACTAAACCCACTTGAAATTAGTAGATACATCTCTTCAGACTAAACCCATGTTAAATTGATAGCTAAATCTCTTTTGATTAAACCCACGTTAAGTTGATAGCTAAATCTCTTCTGATTAAACCCAAATCAAATTGAAAGCTAAATCTCTTCTGATTAAACCCTTCAAATTGGTAGCTAAATCTCTTCCGATGATGACTAAAGAAAATTAGTGGCTAAATGTCTTCAGATTATGCCTAAGTAAAATTTGTAGCTAAAGCTCTTCAGAGTAGACCCATGTGAAATTGGTAGCTAAATCTGTGCTCAGATGATGACTAAAGAAATTAGTAGCTAAACCTCTTCAAAATATGCCACCGTGAAATCGGTAGCTAAGTCTCCTTTGGCTAGGCAAACGTCAATGTGGTAGCTGAATCTCTTCAGACCAGACATTGGTAGTTAAATCAGTTCAGACGAGGTCAAAGTGAAAGTGGTAGTTAAAACAGCTCAGAGTAGGCGAAAGTGAAATTGGTAGTTCAAACAGGCAAGACTAGGCCGAAGTAAAATTGGTAGTTAAATCAGCTGAGAATAGGACAAAGTAAAATTGATAGTTAAATCAAGTCAGAATAGGACAAAGTAAAATTGGTAGTTAAATCAGCGGAGAATAGGACAAAGTGAAATTGGTAGTTAAATCAAGTCAGAATAGGACAAAGTGAAATTGGTAGTTAAATCAGCTGAGAATAGGACAAAGTGAAATTGGTAGTTAAATCAAGTCAGAATAGGACAAAGTGAAATTGATAGTTAAATCAGCTGAGAATAGGACAAAGTGAAATTGGTAGTTAAATCAAGTCAGAATAGGACAAAGTGAAATTGGTAGTTAAATCAGCTGAGAATAGGACAAAGTGAAATTGGGAGTTAAATCAGCTGAGAATAGGACAAAGTGAAATTGGGAGTTAAATCAGCTGAGAATAGGACAGAGTGAAATTAGAGTTAAATCAAGTCGAACTAGGCTGAAGTGAATTTGGCAATTAAATCAGGTCATACTAGGCCGAAGCAATTTTGGCAATTAAAACACGTCAGACTAGGCCGAAGTGAATTTGGCAATTAAATCAGGTCAGACTAGGCCGAAATAAATTTGGCAAATAAAACAGGTCAGACTAAGCCGAAGTGAATTTGGCAATTAAATCAGGTCAGACTAGGCCGAAGTGAAACTGGTAGTTAAATCAGGTCAGACTAGGCCGAAGTGAATTTGGCAATTACATCAGGTCAGACGATTCCAAAAGGAATTTGGAAGTGAAATATGCTCAGAATAGGACAAAATGACATTGCTAGTTAAATCAGGTCAGACTAGGCTGAAGTGAATTTGACAATTAAATCAGGTCAGACGATTCCAAACAACAAAGTGAAATTGGTAATTAAATCTGCTCAGAGTAGGCCAAAATTAAATTGGTTAATAAAAGCAATTGCAGACCTTTACATCACGGCATTTGCTTCCTCAAATTTGGACTTTAGTCTTGTGCACCTAAGCCCAACACTGATTATAGAATTTGCTTATTCTTGTGCACCCTAAGCCCAACACTGATTATAGAATTTGCTTATTCTTGAGCACCCTAAGCCCAACACTGATTATAGAATTTGCTTATTCCTGTGCACCCTAATCCCAACACTGATTATAGAATTTGCTTATTCCTGTGCACCCTAAGCCCAACACTGATTATAGAATTTGCTTATTCCTGTGCACCTAAGCCTAACACTGATTATAGAATTTGCTTATTCCTGTGCACCTAATCCCAACACTGATTATAGAAATTGCTTATTCCTGTACACCCTAAACCCAACACTGATTATAGAATTTGCTTATTCTTGTGCACCTAAGCCCAACACTGATTATAATTTTGCTTATTCCTGTACACCTAAGCCCAACACTGATTATAGAATTTGCTTATTCCTGTACACCTAAGCCCAACACTGATTATAGAATTTGCTTATTCCTGTGCACCTAAGCCCAACACTGATTATAGAATTTGCTTATTCCTGTGCACCCTAAGCCTAACACTGATTATAGAAATTTGCTTATTCCTGTGCACCTAAGCCCAACACTGATTATAGAATTTGCTTATTCCTGTACACCCTAAGCCCAACACTGATTATAGAAATTGCTTATTCTGTACACCCTAAGCCCAACACTGATTATAGAAATTGCTTATTCCTGTACACCCTAAACCCAACACTGATTATAGAAATTGCTTATTCCTGTACACCCTAAACCCAACACTGATTATAGAATTTGCTTATTCCTGTGCACCTAAGCCCAACACTGATTATAGAAATTGCTTATTCCTGTACACCCTAAGCCCAACACTGATTATAGAAATTGCTTATTCCTGTACACCCTAAACCCAACACTGATTATAGAAATTGCTTATTCCTGTACACCCTAAACCCAACACTGATTATAGAATTTGCTTATTCCTGTACACCCTAAGCCCAACACTGATTATAGAATTTGCTTATTCCTGTACACCTAAGCCCAACACTGATTATAGAATTTGCTTATTCCTTTTGCTTATTCCTGTACACCCTAAGCCCAACACTGATTATAGAATTTGCTTATTCTTGTGCACCCTAAGCCCAACACTGATTATAGAATTTGCTTATTCCTGTACACCCTAAGCCCAACACTGATTATAGAATTTGCTTATTCCTTTTGCTTATTCCTGTACACCTAACCCCAACACTGAGTATAGAATTTGATTATTCCTGTACACCTAAGCCCAACACTGATTATAGAAATTGCTTATTCCTGTGCACCCTATGCCCAACACTGATTATAGAATTTGCTTATTCCTGTACACCTAAGCCCAACACTGATTATAGAATTTGCTTATTCCTGTGCACCCTAAGCCCAACACTGATTATAGAAATTGCTTATTCCTGTACACCCTAATCCCAACACTGATTATAGAATTTGCTTATTCCTGTGCACTCTAAGCCTAACACTGATTATAGAATTTGCTTATTCCTGTACACCCTAAGCCCAACACTGATTATAGAATTTGCTTATTCTTGTGCACCCTAAGCCTAACACTGATTATATAAATTGTTTTATTTTACAGTTAATGGTTGGTAATGCAACTGGAATTTATTTTCCTTTTTTGAACGATAAGCAAAGAAATGCAAGGAACATAAGAGTAAAACCACAACAACAACAACAACAACAACAACAACAACAACAACAACAGCAACAGCAACAAAACGTGAAGGGACTCGTTAAGCTTTTATGGTGTCTTACTTCCTTCATGAATTAAAATGTACCAAATTATATTCGAAAACTAAGCTGTAAATTTATCCTGGGACTTGTTTATAGTGTTACTGTTATGGCATTTTTTGAGAACGAGCATGGTGCACCTCGGGTGGTAGCAAATAAGATTGATAGATGAGGTCAGTATTTTGTTCTCAAGATTCTCTTTCAAGAGGTGACTCGATAGTCCAGAGGCAAGGTATCGGCCTGTCAACCAAGACGTAGCCCTTTTTTCGAACAAATTCTACCCCCTGTCCAGATAGGTGAATCGACACCCAGCCCCATCGGAGACGGACGATAAAAAAGAAGTCCCGTGTACAGATCACAACACTGTGCACGTTAAAGATCCCTTGGCTGTTTACAGGTCAGTCCGGCAAAATTAAAAATCCTACCCAAAACCCCGAGACCACCCTAGTTACGGATGTACGTAAATCAAATGGAACAAGAAAACTCAAGATTTTCTCTCAAGCTTTAAATACCGTTTTCCTTCAAAACCAGTGTATAGTTTGCAATCAGGACAATTTATAAATTCGAGCCCATGAAATGACGGTGTGTTCGGCTACTGATTACAGCAAAGCCACTTGTTAACAAGATCCGTGATTGGTCACAGAGGAACTTCACGACATGACATGTCGCCACTTAACCCCTCTCTCTCCATTCTTCATCCTTGGGAAAACAGTGTGAATGTAAGTGGAGACAATGAAAGGTCATGGTACAGTTATAACAAAGATGATTGCCATACGTATGAGGATGAGGATGATGATGCTGATGATGATGATGATGATGACGATGATTATGATTATGATGATGATGATGAGGAGGAGGAGGAGGAGGAGGAGGAGGAGTAGGAGGAGTATTATGATGATGATAATGATGATGAGGAGGAGGAGGAGGACGAAAGAGGAGGAGGAGGAAGATGATGATCATCATCATCGTCATGAAAATTATGACGACGATAACGATGAAGATAATAATTTCACCGACCAGAAAAAGGAAATAATAAGATTAAGAGCACACTTCACATGTCTACTGAAAGGAAAATAACCAGATGGATTATAAATGGACGAATAAGCAGATGGATTATATGTACGGATGAATATGTAGATGGATTATATGTACGGAAGAATAAGTAGATGAAATATATGTACAGACGTATAAGTAGATAAATTATATGTACGGACGAATAACCAGAAGGAATATATGTACGCACGAATAAGTAGATGGATTATATGTACGCACGAATAAGTAGATGGATTATAGGAACGGACGAATAAGTAGATGGATTATATGTACGCACGAATAAGTAGATGGATTATAGGAACGGACGAATAAGTAGATGGATTATAGGAACGGACGAATAAGTAGATGGATTATATGTACGCACGAATAAGTAGATGGATTATAGGAACGGACGAATAAGTAGATGGATTATATGTACAGACGAATAAGTAGATGGATTATAGGAACGGACGAATAAGTAGATGGATTATAGGAACGGACGAATAAGTAGATGGATTATAGGAACGGACGAATAAGTAGATGAGTATATGTACGGACCTATAAGCTGATGGATTATATGTATAGACGAATAAGTAGATGGATTATAGAAACGGACGAATAAGTAGATGGATTATATGTACAGACGAATAAGTAGATGGATTATAGGAACGGACGAATAAGTAGATGGAGTATATGTACGGACCTATAAGCTGATGGATTATATGTATAGACGAATAAGTAGATGGATTATATGTACAGACGAATAAGTAGATGAATTATATGAACAGACGAATAAGTAGATGGATTATATGTACAGACGAATAAGTAGATGGATTATATGTGCAGACGAATAAGTAGATGGATTATATGTACCGACGAATAAGTAGATTGATTATATGTACAGACGAATAAGTAGATGAATTATATGAACAGACGAATAAGTAGATGGATTATATGTACAGACGAATAAGTAGATGGATTATATGTACAGACGAATAAGTAGATGGATTATATGTACAGATGAATAAGTAGAAGGATTATATGTACGGACGAATAAGTAGATGGATTATATGTACAGACGAATAACCAGAAGGAATTATATGTACGAACGAATAAGCAGATGGATTATATGTACGAACGAATGTACAGACGAATAAACAGATGGATTATATGTACGGACGAATACGTACATGGATTATATATACTGACGAATAAACAGATGAATTATATGTACGGACGAAGACGAGGCAGATGGATTATATGTATGGACGAAGACGAGGTAGATGGATTTATATACGGCCCAATAAACAGATGGATTATATTACGGACAAATAAGCTGATGGATTATATGTACGGGGACGAAGGACGAGGCAGATGGATTATGGTTCGGACGAAGAAGGCAGAGATGGATTATATGTAAGGACGAATAAACAGATGGATTATATGTACGACGAAGACGAGGCAGATGGATTATATGTATGGACGAAGACGAGGTAGATGGATTATATATGCGGACGAATAAACAGATGGATTATATGTACGAACGAATAAGCAGATGGATTATATGTACGGATGAAGACGAGGCAGATGGATTATATGTACTAAACGAACACGAGGCAGATGGATTATATTTACGGACGAATAAACAGATGGATTATATGTATGGACGAAGACGAGGCAGATGGATTATATGTACGGACGAATAAACAGATGGATTATATGTATGGACGAAGACGAGGCAGATGGATTATATGTACAGACGAATAAACAGATGGATTATATGTATGGACGAAGACGAGGCAGATGGATTATATGTGTACGGACGAATAAACAGATGGGTTATATGTACGGACAAGACGAGGCAGATGGATTATATGTACGGACGAATAAACAGATGGGTTATATGTACGGACGAGACGAGAACGGATGGGATTATATGTACGGACGAATAAACAGATGGATTATATGTACGGACGAAGACGAGGCAGATGGATTATGTGTACAGTCAGACACGAGACAGATGGATTATATGTACGGACGAAGACGAGGTAGATGGATTATATGTACGGACGAATAAGCAGATGATTTTGTGTACTGACGAATAAACAGATGGATTATATGTAATGGACGAATAAGCAGATGGATTATATGTTCGGACAAAGACGAGTGAAGATGGATTATATGTACGGACGAAGACGAGGCAGATGATTATATGTACGGACGAAGACGAGGCAGATGGATTATATGTTCGGACGAAGACGAGGCAGATGGATTATAAAGCAGCCGAAGACGAGGCAGATGATTATATGTACGGACGAAGACGAGGCAGATGGATTATATGTACGGACGGAGACGGGGCAGATGGATTATATGTACGGACGAAGACGAGAGCGGATGGATTATATGTACGGACGAAGACGAGGTAGATGGATGGATTGGATTATATGTACGGACGAAGACGGGGCAGATGGATTATATGTATGGACGAAGACGAGACAGATGGATTATATGTACGGACGAAGACGAGACAGATGATGGATTATGATTATATACCGGGACGAAGACGAGGCAGATGGATTATATGTACGGACGAAGACGAGACATATGGATTATATGTTCGGACGAAGACAAGGCAGATTTTGGATTATATGTACGGACGAAGACGAGGCAGATGGATTATATGTATGGACGAAAACGGGCAGATGGATTATATGTACGGATGACGAAGTACAGCATTTGTAATAATGAGGCAGATGGATTTATGCACGACGAAGACGAGGCAGATGGATTATATGTACGGACGAAGACGAGTGGATTATATGCAGACGAAGACGAGGCAGATGGATTATATGTACGGACGAAGACAAGGCAGATGGATTATATGTACGGACGAAGACAAGGCAGATGGATTATATGTAAGGACGAAGACGATGCAGACGGATTATATGTACGGACGAAGACAAGGCAGATGGATTATATGTACGGACGAAGACAAGGCAGATGGCTTATATGTACGGACGAATAAGCAGATGGATTATATGCAGAACGGATTATATGTACGGACGAAGAATTACGAGGCGAATAAGATGGATTATATGTACGGACGAAGACGAGGCAGATGGATTATATGTACGATAAGCAGATGGAAGACGGAGAATAAACAGATGGATTATATGTGTGAAGACGGATGAATATATGTACGGAGATGGATTATATGTACGGACGAAGACGAGGCAGATGGGTTATATGTACGGACGAAGAAGGCAGATGGATTATATGTACGGACGAATAAGCAGATGGATTATATGTACGGATGAATAAACATGATGGACTATATGTACGGACGAATAAGCATGGGTGGATTATATGTACGGACGAAGACGAGGACGAATAAGAGGTGGATTATATGTACGGACGAAAACGAGGCAGATGGATTATATGTACGGATGAATAAGCAGGTGGATTATATGTACAGACGAAGACGAGGCAGATGGATTATATGTACGGACGAAGACGAGGCAGATGGATTATATGTATGGACGAAGACGTGGCATATGGATTATATGTACGACGAAGACAAGGCAAATGGGTTATATGTACGGACGAAGACAAGGCAGATGGCTTATATGTACGGACGAAGACAAGGCAGATGGCTTATATGTACGGACGAAGACGATGCAGACGGATTATATGTACGGACGAAGACGAGGCAGATGGATTATGGCATGGACGAAGACGAGGCAGATGGATTATATGTACGGACGAATAAGCAGATGATTATATGTACGGACGAATAAACAGATGGATTATATGTACGGACGAAGACGGGGCAGATGAATTATATGTACGGACGAATGACGCGACAAGTGGATTTATGTACGGACGAAGACGAGGCAGATGGGTTATATGTACGGACGAAGACGAGGCAGATGGATTTATATGTACGGACGAATAAGCAGATGGATTATATGTACGGACGAATAAGCAGATGGATTATATGTACGGACGAATAAGCAGATGGATTATATGTACGGACGAATAAGCAGAATGGATTATATACGGACGAATAAGTAGATGGACTATATGTACGGACGAATAAGCA
>JAXRKP010002787.1:0-5000 GCA_037039925.1 Doris montereyensis
TAAGTTTCAAAGAAGTCGATAAAGAAGTAAGCATTTAAATAGCATTTCATCGGTCTAACAATAGTATCTTCCTTGGGTTCTTTCATCGGTCTAACAATAGTATCTTCCCGGTTCTTTCATCGGTCTAACAATAGTATCTTCCCTTGGGTTCTTTCATCGGTCTACCAACAATAGTATCTTCCCTTGGGTTCTTTCATCGTATCTTCCTTGGTTCTTTCATCGGTCTAACAATAGTATCTTCCCTTGGGTTCTTTCATCGGTCTAACAATAGTATCTTCCCTTGGGTTCTTTCATCGGTCTAACAATAGTATATTCCCTTGGGTTCTTTCATCGGTCTAACAATAGTATATTCCTGCAGGTTCTTTCATCGGTCTAACAATAGTATCTTCCTTGGTTCTTTCATCGGTCTAACAATAGTATATTCCCTTGGGTTCTTTGATCGACCACCACAATTTTGTTTTCCTGATGATTTAGTTTTCAATTTTTTTTTCATTAGTCTGTTTTATAGAATATTTATTCCATTCCATTGCCTTTTAAAAAACTCTTGAACTATTCGTTTTCCCCAACTTCATTTCTCCTTAAAAGTGTCTCAATAAGTGCAATGTCTGTCCTGTTTAACACATTCACGAAGAATACAGTCGATCTACATCTAGACACCCGTGTCCTACAACATCCAATAAAGGAGCATGACAATTTGTGGTCTTGACTGTCGACAAACCTAAAACATCCAATAAAGGAAAATGACAATTTGTGGTCTTGACTGTCGACAAACCTAAAACATCCAATAAAGGAAAATGACAATTTGTGGTCTTGACTGTCGACAAACCTAAAACATCCAATAAAGGAAAATGACAATTTGTGGTCTTGACTGTCGACAAACCTAAAACATCCAATAAAGGAAAATGACAATTTGTGGTCTTGACTGTCGACAAACCTAAAACATCCAATAAATGAAAATGACAATTTGTAGTGTCTTGACTGTCGACAAACCTAAAACATCCAATAAAGGAGCATGACAATTTGTGGTCTTGACTGTCGACAAACCTAAAACATCCAATAAAGGAAAATGACAATTTGTTGTCTCGACTGTCGACAAACCTAAAACATTCAATAAAGGAAAATGACAATTTGTGGTCTTGACTGTCGACAAACCTAAAACATCCAATAAAGGAAAATGACAATTTGTGGTCTTGACTGTCGACAAACCTAAAACATCCAATAAAGGAGCATGACAATTTGTGGTCTTGACTGTCGACAAACCTAAAACATCCAATAAATGAAAATGACAATTTGTGGTCTTGACTGTCGACAAACCTAAAACATCCAATAAATGAAATGACAACGACTGTCGACAAACCAGTGACAGACAACGTAGTAGCCATACAAGTGTACTGGGTGCACAATGGTACGTAACGGTGGAATGGCTGTTAAAACCAAATGGGCACCGACCATTGCCCTCATCACCTTTCCATCGCAATCGCTTGAGACCTGTTCACTGTCTCGATACTGTGGACTGTGGACGTTGTCTTATGACATCACGTTTGATACATTTACCCAATTTCTTTCATACTAAGACACGTGATAGACATATAGTCACTCTAATAATGTGCCAACGGACATTGACAACTTTAGTGTGAAATAGCTGTTTGATAAGCCTTTCAAAATTCTAAAAAAATCATCTCTATCTTTAATTTCTACATGGCTTCAAAGTCGTTGTTTCATAATTTCCAACAGGCTTTCAATTGCATTCACGGCTGGACTGACGGCTGGCCAGACCATTGTTTCGGAAGTCAAATGACCGTTGCTATAAAATTTCTTTTGTAATTAAACTCCTGTATTATTATTATTATTATTATTATTATCATTATTATTATCATCAATTGTCTAAAGCTTCTGCATCCACGGTTCTCCTCTACAAAAAAAAACAAACACATACGGCTTCAAATGTCTATAATGTACTGATTCGAACCAAGTCTCCTTTCATCAACACGAACCAGCTAACTCTTCTTTGTATAAACCATCTAATAACTCTTCTTTATACAAACCATCTAACTCTTCTTTATACAAACCAGCTAACTTTTCTTTATACAAACCAGCTAACTCTTCTTTATACAAACCAGCTAACTCTTCTTATACGAACCAGCTAACTCTTCTTTATACAAACCAGCTAACTCTTCTTTATACAAACCAGCTAACTCTTCTTTATACAAACCAGCTAACTTTCTTTACACGAACCAGCTAACTCTTCTTTATACAAACCAGCTAACTTTTCTTTATACAAACCAGCTACCTCTTCTTTATACAAACCAGCTAACTCTTCTTATACGAACCAGCTAACTCTTCTTTATACAAGCCAGCTAACTCTTCTTTATACAAACCAGCTAACTCTTCTTTATACAAACCATCTAACTCTTCTTTATACAAACCATCTAACTCTTCTTTTATATGAACCAGCTAACTTTTTCTTTTGTACAAACCAGCTAACTTTTCTTTATACAAACCATCTAACTCTTCTTTTTATACAAACCAGCTAACTCTTCTTTATACAAACCATCTAACTCTTCTTTATACAAACCAGCTAACTCTTCTTTATACGAACAACTAACTCTTCTTTATACAAACCAACTAACTCTTCTTTATACAAACCAGCTAACTTTTCTTTATACGAACCAGCTAACTTTTCTTTATACAAACCAGCTAACTCTTCTTTATACAAACCAGCTAACTTTTCTTTATACAAACCATCTAACTCTTCTTTATACAAACCAGCTAATCCTTTTTCCTTATACAAACCAGCTAACTCTTCTTTATACAAACCAGCTAACTCTTCTTTATACAAACCAGCTAACTCTTCTTTATACAAACCATCTAACTCTTCTTTTATACAAACCAGCTAACTCTTCTTTATACAAACCATCTAACTCTTCTTTATACAAACCAGCTAACTTTTCTTTATACAAACCAGCTAACTTTTCTTTATACAAACCAGCTAACTTTTCTTTATACAAACCAGCTAACTTTTCTTTATACACACCAGCTAACTCTTCTTTATACACAACCAGCTAACTCTTCTTTATACACACCAGCTTACTCTTCTTTATACACACCAGCTAACTTTTCTTTTAACTTTTCTTTACACGAACCAGCTAACTTTTCTTTACACGAACCAGCTAACTTTTTCTTTACACGAACCAGCTAACTTTTTCTTTATACAAACCAGCTAACTTTTTCTTTTGCCAAACCAGCTAACTTTTCTTTAATGAACCAGCTAACTTTTCTTTACACGAACCAGCTAACTTTTCTTTATACAAACCAGCTAACTTTTCTTTTCTCCCGCAATTCTTCCATACACAGTTATCGTTTTATACCTCGGTTTTTCACTTCCGTTATAATACTACTACTACTACTACTACTACTACTACTACTAATAATAATAATAATAATAATGATAATAATAATAGTAATAATAATAAAAATAAAAATAAAAATAAAAACAATAATAATAATAATAATAATAATAATAATAATAATAATAATAATAATAATAATATTCGTTTGGTGAAAACGTTGACCTGACTTCCGATAGCACACCGTCCTTTTGTTAGGAGATGTTTGATTTGAATTGATTTGAATTACCCATATCTGCAACTAAGGTGATCTCGGGTTTTTTGGTAGGTAGGATTTTTCATTTTTCCCTGACTGCCCTATAAACAGCCAAGGGATCTTTAACATGCACAGAGTGTTGTGATCTTCACACGAGACCTCCTTTTTATCGTCCGTCTCCGATAGGACTAGGTGTCGGTCCACCTACCTAGACCATGGGCGGGGGGGGGGGGGGAGGTAGATTTTCGCTCGGAAAAAATCAAGCAAAATTTTTCAACCATCGGTGGGGCTTGAACCCAGTACTTTTTGGTTGAGAGGCCAACACCTTGCCTATAGACTACCGAGTCCCCCCTGGTAGGAGAGGAGAATCAATCTCAGTCAAACGCTGACTTATCCCTGAAAAGAAGAGAAAGCCCACTGTGTTGTAGTTTGTGGGGTCCAGGGCACGAGCTCCCGTGCCCAAGCAGAGGATTCGGTAGTCGAGAGGGAAGGTATCGGCCTCTCAAGCAAAAGGCAGTGGGTTCGAGCCCCGCCAAGGGTTGAAAGATTTTCTCCAGTTTTTTTTCTTCCGAATAAAATCGACCCACCCTGGTCCAGGTAGGTGGATCGACACCTAGTCCCATCGGAGACGGGCGACAAAAAGGAGAACCCTGTGTGCGGACCACAAAACTCTGTGCACGTTAAAGATCCCCTTGGCTGTTTATAGACAAGTTCGGACAACATTGAAAATCCTACCAAGAAAAAAACTCGGAGATGCCCTCAGTTGTGCACGTGGGCAAATCAAACCAAATATAAAAAAACCCAACCCAACCCAACCCAAGCCAACCCAACCCAACCCAACCCAACCCAAGCCAACCCAACCCAACCCAAGCCAACCCAACCCATCCCAACCCAAGCCAACCCAACCCAACCCAAGCCAACCCAACCCAACCCAACCCAACCCAAGCCAACCCAACCCAAGCCAACCCAAGCCAACCCAACCCAACCCAACCCAAGCCAACCCAACCCAACCCAACCCAACCCAACCCAACCCAACCTCCCCCAAAAAACAAAACAAAAACAAAAACAAAACAAAAACGCTTGAGGCCCAACAAGGAAGCCGATTTTCTTTGTGACTGTCAGATAAAAGTGGTCGGAACACCGGCTTTTATTTCTAGCCTTTAAACAACCAGCTTCTTGAAGTCGTTCCTCGTTGCTCAATAGTAATAGTAATATACTAATACAATAGTATGTCTTGCTAAGGCCTGTTTTCTTAGCTGTCAGAACTGCTTATTATTGAACATGAGTTGTACAGGTACTGCTGAACAATACCCCACATCTGTATCCTCGTTTTCGTTTGTCTTTGTAAAAATAAAGACAAAAATAGATTTATAGTCCGTATCCCCGCACAAGTGCAG
>JAXRKP010002787.1:10000-35420 GCA_037039925.1 Doris montereyensis
CTTTAAAATCAAAATATTACAAAATTTATCAATAGTTATTTTTTAATAAAATACTGATTTTTTTAAGCACATTTAAAAACAGCTGAGATAAATTAAATACATCTTACTCCTTATTTTAAGGGTTTAAAGAATATGTCTGAAAAAATTTCATTGCTAGCCCATATACTTTTTGAGATTTTAAGATTTTAAATTTTGGCATCAAAATTCAACATGGCCGCCGTTACCATGGTAACCGAATAATTTTTCCCAAAATTTTTTACATTTACATAGTAACTTAGATGCAAGCAACATTGGCAGGAAAAAATTAGCCAAAAATGCATTAGGGAAAAAAAGTGAAAATTCAGTAGGACGCCCCCTTAAGTACATTACAGTGCAAAACATATAACCATAGGTACCATTAGTAACATCATGTAGAACTACAGATGACTAAAGTAACATTACAAAGTAAAACACATGTAACCATAGGTACCATTAGTAACATCATGTAGAACTACAGATGACTAAAGTAACATTACAAAGTAAAACACATGTAACCATAGGTACCATTAGTAACATCATGTAGAACTACAGATGACTAAAGTAACATTACAAAAGTAAAACACATGTAACCATAGGTACCTTTACTAACTGGCCTTAAAGTAGAATCCCCAAGGAAAGAGAGGCAGAGGGAGACCAAAAACAACATGGAAGAGGTCAACCCTGCAGGAAAGCTCGGCAGCTGGGCCTTTCCTGAAAAAAACAAACAGAGATGATGGCGCGGGGGCAGAGTTGAGTGGAGCGGCCTCATATTGGCGACCTGCGCCCCACCTGTGGTTCAAGGAATTAAGTCAAGTAACCGACTGTGCCCCACCCGTGGTTCAAGGAATTAAGTCAAGTAACTAACCTGTGCCCCACGTGGTTCAAGGGAATTAAATCAAGTAGCTGGACCTGCACCCCACCTGTGGTTCAAGGAATTAAGTCAAGTAATGACCTGCACCCCACCCGTGGTTCAAGGAATTAAGTCAAGTAATGGACCTGTGCCCCACCTGTGGTTCAAGGGATTAAGTCAAGTAACCGACCTGCACCCCACCTGTGGTTCAAGGAATTAAGTCAAGTAACCGACCTGCGCCCACCCGTGGTTCAAGGAATTAAGTCAAGTAACTGACCTGTGCCCCACCCATGGTACAAGTGATTAAGTCAAGTAAGTCACCTGTAGGAACATCATGTAGAACTATGGCCACCTTGAGTAAAACATGTGTAACATTACCGGTAGTAGATACAAGTTCAAGTACCTTTAGTAACATGACATAAAACTATTGTCACCTTGAGCAAAACACGTGGAATTTTTTTTTTAAAAAGCACCTTTAGTAACAACTTGTAGAATCATGGGCAGCTTAGTAAAATTACATATACAACTATATTCATATGGGCAGTCAGCAACATCACGTAGAGCTATGAGTGCCTTTTGTGACATTGTGTAGAACTATATGCTCCTTCAGGCGAGGAATTTGAGAAAACGTCTTACCACAGACATGACACCTGAAAAGATCAGATTCGAAATGTTCATGAGATGCTACTACAATCACAAAACAATCACAAAACAATCATAACACCGTGATAAACTTGATAGAATTCAACTTACCACTGAACTTACACCATAGTCTCTGTCATTCTCTAGTTCTTCATCAACTTACCACTAAACTTACATCATAGTCTCTGTCATTCTCTAGCTCTTCATCAACTTACCACTGAACTTACATCATAGTCTCTGTCATTCTCTAGCTCTTCATCAACTTACCACTGAACTTACATCATAGTCTCTGTCATTCTCTAGCTCTTCATCAACTTACCACTGAACTTACACCATAGTCTCTGTCATTCTCTAGTTCTTCATCAACTAACCACTAAACTTACACCGTATTCTCTGTCATTCTTTAGCTCTTCATCAACTTAACACTAAACTTACACCGTATTCTCTGTCATTCTCTAGCTCTTCATCAACTAACCACTAAACTTACACCGTATTCTCTGTCATTCTCTAGCTCTTCATCAACTAACCACTAAACTTACACCATAGTCTCTGTCATTCTCTAGCTCTTCATAAACTTACCACTGAACTTACACCATAGTCTCTGTCATTCTCTAGCTCTTCATCAACTTACCACTGAACTTACACCATAGTCTCTGTCTTTCTCTAGTTCTTCATCAACTTACCACTGAACTTACACCATAGTCTCTGTCATTCTCTAGCTCTTCATCAACTTACCACTGAACTTACACCATAGTCTCTGTCTTTCTCTAGTTCTTCATCAACTTACCACTGAACTTACACCATAGTCTCTGTCATTCTCTAGTTCTTCATCAACTTACCACTAAACTTACACCATAGTCTCTGTCATTCTCTAGCTCTTCATCAACTAACCACTAAACTTACACCATCTTCTCTGTCATTCTCTAGTTCTTCATCAACTTACCACTGAACTTACACCGTCTTCTCTGTCATTCTCTAGCTCTTCATAAACTAACCACTTGATGTGAGAGAAATTCCTTGTCTATCATAGCATTTACTTTTGTCTGAAAAGTTTAATCAAACCATAAATCAACTACTAAGTAAAGTATTAAGCAGTAGTAGAAGTTTCAAATAATGTTCTTACTTCAAGTCTTCTTTCAAGAAACCACTGGCACGCTCTGAAGCGACACTCCATCTACCATCTGTGACAAGTTTCTGTATCACATCTGGAAAAAAAAACCCGTAATAATATTTTCCTTTCAATACTTAGCCGTTTAGCTTTACATACTACAAGCAATTCACTTTAGAAGTTGTAGTCGTAGCAACTTACAAAGACACTTAACTACTTCCCCATTTTTTCATTACTATTTACTAACACATTTCCCCCTATATCCTTTAAATTATAATCATCATCAAATTTTTAACTTTAAATTATAATCATCTTCAAATTTTTAATCCTTTAAATTATAATCATCTTCAGATTTTTATCCTTTAAATTATAATTATCATCAGATTTTTATCCCTTTAAATTATAATTATCATCCTTTAAATTATAATTATCATCAGATTTTTATTCTTTAAATTATAATTATCATCAGATTTTTATACTTTGAATTATAATTATCATCAGATTTTTATACTTTGAATTATGATTATCATCAGATTTTATCCTTTAAATTATAATCATCTTCAGATTTTTATCCTTTAAATTATAATTATCATCAGATTTTTATCCTTTAAATTATAATTATCATCAGATTTTCATCCTTTAAATTATAATTATCATCAGATTTTTATCCTTTAAATTATAATTATCATCAGATTTTTATACTTTGAATTATAATTATCATCAGATTTTTATACTTTGAATTATGATTATCATCAGATTTTTATCCTTTAACTTATAATTATCATCAGATTTTTATTCTTTAAATTATAATTATCATCAGACCTTTACCCTTTAAATTGTAATCATCATCAGATTTTTATCCTTTAAATTATAATCATCATCAGATTTTTATCCTTTAAATTATAATCATCATCAGATTTAATTACTTTTAAATTATAATCATCATCAGATTTTTATACTTTAAATTATAATCATCATCAGATTTTTATACTTTAAATTATAATCATCATCAAATTTTTATCCTTTAAATTATAATCATCATCAGATTTTTATCCTTTAAATTATAATCATCATCCTTTAAATTATAATCATCATCAGATTTTTATCCTTTAAATTATAATCATCATCAGATTTTTTATCCTCAAACTAAGATGGCCATGGCGTTTTTGGTGGGATTTTCAATTTTGTCCACGCTGCCCTGTAAAGTCTTTAATGTGCACAGAGTGTTCTGATCTGCACACGGGACCCTTTTATTGTCTGTGTCTCCGATAGGAGTAGGTGTCAATCCACTTACCTGCAACAGGAGGCTAGGTGTTACTAAAGAAAAACACAACGAAATCATGAGAAAAATGTTTGAACCTGCCAGGGTTTGAAACCATGACTTATTGGTTGAGAGGCCGACTCTGGACTACCGAGTCGCCCTTATCATTGGGAAGTATCATGCTGAAGCTTAGGCGACCATGACCTTCAACATCACTCAGTCTGTGGTTGCTCTGATGGTAGCGGTATTTCCTGTTGTTTCCAGGTTGTGAGAAACTTATAAGAGGCAAGGCGTCTGCCTCTCAACTAAAAGTTTGTAGGTTCGTGCCCAACAGGTGGAAAACTTTTTTCGAGTTTTATCGAGTAAAACCCACCTTCCATGGTCCAGGTAAGTGGGTTTTACTCGATAAAACTCGAAAAAAAGTTTTCCTGGTCTTATCCCATGTCCGTTTACAGGGCAGTCTGGGCAAAATTGTAAATCCCATAAAAAAAAACAACCCAGAAATCACCCTCAGTTATGGATTTGGGTAAAATAAAAATAAATCAAATGAATGCTACAGGCCAGATCCTCTAATGACATGACCGATGAATGTTGCCTGTCTCTTCCTGATTCTATTATTACTGTTCTCCCTGACTTCATTTCCTTTATCATTTCTTCATTTTTGAAAATCTTTTCTGTCCGTGGAATTTTTCATCATCTGTCTAAAAAACCATACCTCTGCAGCATCCAGTTAAACTTTTTCCTTAAATTATACTTTTTCTTTCTTTCTCAGTTCCCGTTCTACCTTCTGGTGTATGGGTTTAGACAATACTGATAGAAATAGACACAAGTGAAAATAACCTGTAGTAGCATCACATGCAAAAAAGGCAAAGCAAGTCATCACTCTCACACTTAGAGATTCGCATTCCTATTCATTGTTTCATTTTGACGATCGCTGGTATCTATGTGTATATAATTCTGATGTGATTCTTCTTGGTTAAGCCAAAGGCTCTGTGTGTGGCCAGGCCACTGAGAGTAACCACATCTTGCGTGTAGGTTCTAGATGATCCCACAGTCATTTTCATCTTGAGAATTTTTTCTACCACAAGTGACATGTATTTATTGAAAATTTCATTGTTTACCCGTCTTTGAGTACAAATTTCATTCACCTAAGCTACCCTTTTGAACAGGTTTTGTGATTAAAATGTTAGAATGGTACCGTTCACGCCTACCTGGCTAAATACTGATCCGGTCTAATAGTCGACTTGCGGTGTAACATGTTTGTAGAACAATAACGTTGTATCTCCAAATTTGAAGTTTTGAGAAAAATGGATTCCAAGTTTCTAAAGCTCTTACTTTTTATAGAGTTACAACATGACTGAACTGTCAAAAGCAAAAGCGGTAATCTTCTCCTATTAGTGGGACATGCAACAATTTGATACAAAACATTAATTTGATTCTGATTTCATTATTACACTAATTGAAGGGCTCCTTTCAATAGTGCATATGTCCATTTTCATGAAAAATCCGAGAGAGATAATCCTAGCAAACAAAAGAAAATCATTCTTCCTGAAAACTGTGAAGGTGATATGATGAAATAACAACACGTTCACAGCCATTTGAAACTTGGAATTCCCAAAGCCCATAGTGCCAAAGTCCATGATTTTTAGTATTTTTCCCAAAAATGACGTAATTGTGACTATTGAAATGACCCTTCAATTATCCAATTTTATTTCAATCTGGAAATAAAACAATTTTACTCTATTATACCAGCGATATAGGGAACATGAGGTTGAATTGTCAATAAGCGATATAGGGAACATGAGGTTGAATCAATAAGCTCTATTATATAGGGAACATGAGGTTGAATTGTCAATAAGCTCTATTATACCAGCGATATAGGGAACATGAGGTTGAATTGTCAATATACGATATAGGGAACATGAGGTTGAATATAGGGAACATGAGGTTGAATTGTAAATAAGCTCTATTATACCAGCGATATAGGGAACAGGAGGTTGAATTGTAAATAAGCTCTATTAGACCAGCGATATAGGGAACATGGGGTTGAATTGTAAATCAGCTATTCAAGCTTCCTCTTATTCGCAATGTTGTTAGGCCAGTGTTGCTGTTGTATCCTCTTTCTCTAATTGTAACGTTCTTTGTCTCAAAGTCGGTGGGACAAATAAATGCTAAATACATGGGCCTTAAAATATACTTCTAAAAATTTGTTTTCATGACATCACTTTTTCACTGTAAGATGTTTATAAGATTTCAAGAAAAGAAAAAAATCAACATTGCAGTAGTATTCTTCATAAAAATGAAGGAGAAAAAATATCTACAAGAAAAAGCCTAAACAAAAAAATTTAGGAGATAGGATCAAATGATAGTTTTGTTCATTTAGAATTTAGAATCGTTCTTGCGGAAAACTATCATTTTAATACATAACATATTGTATTCAGGTGTGCAAACAATGCAAATGCCACAAACAGTTCACAAATGTAGACTTCGTAAACACCAGCATCACATATTTACCTGAGGAATCTACGAAGTATGATGTGTTGAATGAATTCCAGTGTTTCTTGGTCTTGAGACAGGGGCTGTTGAAATCCTGACTTATGACATGCATATGCAGGTGACTGGGAAAACCATGAAAGTATGGAGTTAACATTCAAGGACTTGGAAGCTTTACGAAGCAAGGTTTTCTCTGTGTCTCTCTCCTTGTTTACTCTTTCTCTCCCCCCACTCTCTCTGTTTTCCCTCACTCTTTTACTGCACATAGAAATAATTTTTCAAGGGAAGCTCACGTCAGAACTAGCAATGTGAGGATTGGAAGAAGATTATTATCCCATATTCCATTTCATATAGATATTGCTAAAAACTTCAGGCATATGAGCCATAGCAACCTTGAAAGAAGTTCACTTTACTTCCACTTTAATTTATTGTAAGCAATGAGCATCTTAAATTTATGAGCACTTGTCCATTCATCAAAAATTGACAATAAAGCATTTTACATGTTCATTGAAATGGTAAAATAAAAGACAAAGTGAAATTACTAACATTGCAAATCTTGCAAATTTTTCAGTGATTCTAAATATCATAACAAACATCCAGAAGAACAAAAAAAAAACTGAAAAAAGAAACCCAACAATCAGGAAACATGAAGTGGGTGAGACGACACAGCCAACTGACCTCATGCTGGGAACGGCATGGTAGCCAAGTCGAAAGCGTAGCTCTTGGTTTGCTCTGTATGCATAAAGAGAAAACAGAGAAATCTATATGTATATCATTATTATATTACAATCATGTTATTAACCCCTGTGATAGTCAGTATGACTATGTATGAGTCAGTACTCCATATTGACGTTAGGCGGCTAAACATGAACAATACTATTCCAACTTGTTAATTACAAAAGTTTGTGTCAGTAGCATACTCCATATTGACGTTAGCGGTTAGACATGAATGATATACTTCTAACTTGTTAATTACAAAAGTTTATGTCAGTAGACTACTCCCATATTGATGTTAGGCGGTTAGACATGAATGATATACTTCTAACTTGTTAATTACAAAAGTTTGTGTCAGTAGCATCCTCCATATTGACGTTAGGCGGTTAGACATGAATGATATACTTCTAACTTGTTAATTACAAAGTTTATGTCAGTAGACTACTCCCATATTGACGTTAGGCGGTTAGACATGAATGATATACTTCTAACTTGTTAATTACAAAAGTTTATGTCAGTAGACTACTCCCATATTGATGTTACGGCTAGGCATGAATAATACTATTCCAACTTTGGAAAATGGAAGCTTTGGTGAATGAAAATTTTACTCAATAAAAAATCGTGCTCCTTGACTTACAAGGTTAGAGTTTTCAGGCAGGATGACAAAAGGAACTCTTTATCCAGATCATGTGCATAAAATGAGCTATTCTATTCGTTCAATTTCTATAATATTTAAGGGACGAATCTCACAGTCGATAAATGATGGACTTGCAAGTTTAGACAGTTTCCCCGATTTATACATGATAGTAAAGAGGGAAATAAAAACAAAGCAAAATACAAAATTAAGACGGTCCACGACGATCAATGCAAACAAACAAAAATCTAGGCTTTTAATTGCATATTTTATTCGATAAACATAGTTTGAGAATATTATGGTAGCTGTATCTGTGGTCCACACGACTAGATATAAAACATATTACAACACATAAGAAGTTGAATTCCCCCGAAAAAAAAAGAATCAAATGAAACCCAATAACTCAGCTGCAGCAGCAATTTAAAACACTTGCGAAGCCAACCAGTCGTCACTATAGGGTTTGGACACAGTGGTGAAGATGTAAGGTAACTACCTCTAACCATGTAAGGTTGTGGGTTCATGTCGACAGGTTGAAAACTTTTTCACACGTTTTTTAGGTAAAACACACCCCCCCCCCCAGGTCCAGTAAGGTGGATTGACACCTTGTCTCAACGGAGATAGACCAAAAAAGGTCTTGTGTGCAGATCACAACACTCTGTGCATGCTAAAGATCCCTTGGCATTTTGCAGAGCAGCAATCCAGGCTGATTTTTAAAAACCTTACCAGAAGATCCCTGAGATCGTCATAGCTTTTTGACGTGTGAAATCAAATTAAATCAAATCAAATCAAATAAAAGAAGGCACCTCCTGAATAGCGACTGTATTTGGCAAGAACACCTTTTAACTCCTCTTACTTTACCTGTGGGCGGTTTTCTTCTCCTTGGTCTGCATGTGTTTCAGGAGGTCCACGTGGGAAGTGGTCAGATCCTTCAAGCTGGCGATTTTGGTTTTTGGGCAAGACCAGGAAGTGAAAACGAGCCTGAAGAGAAGAAACAAAACAACAATACTACTACTAATAATAATAATAAGAAGAAGAAGAAGAAGAAAAAGAAGAAAAAGAAGAAGGAAGGCATTTGTACAGCGCTAATATCCATTTTAAATGCTCAATTGGCGTTTAACATGACACCCACCATAGAGGCAACAATAAAATCTTACACATCCAAACTCATTTATAAACAATCAAAAGTACAATATAAAAAATCCTGAATAAAAACTTAACATTGGGAATTAAGGCTACAATATAAAAAATCATGGATATAACATAATAGCATATTTGCGATCGACAGACAGACAGATTAAATAGATCGACAGACAGATATTCAGATAAACAAACGGACAGATGAGACAGGTGGATTGCATATAAGAGATGGATAGGGTAAATATAATACACAATATTTAAACAGAGAATTGTAAATATCAATAAAATTATATCATTCCCCCATATCAGTTTGTCTCTTTGTTTTTTATGGACATTTATATTGTCTACCATAATAACGGGATTGAAAGTAGCATTTTTAATAAGCGGAGAAAATTAACGAAAAATCATGGCGTGCTTTTTAATCTAATTTCACAACCATACACAGTGGGGAAATGTCAAAAACTAAACCCAATAGGGATACACGGATTATAATATGGTTGTGATACAGCTTTCTATTGGTTCTTGTGCCACAGACTCATAACTAGACTTAAGCATATGGGCTTCATAATGTTAAAAGAAAGAAAAGTAAAAAGGTGTTCCTAAATTTAGACCTACATGGTTTGCAACTTTCACCGTCAACATGGTGATCTCAGAGTGAATTAAGAGAAACAGCAAGATGAAAGATACTTGTAGAGTGAAAGGAAAGAAGTAAGACCCACCAGCAGCTTCCACCAACAGTAACTGCCCACTAATTAATAAACAGGCAGAAGAGTTGAATCAGATAAACAACTCTTCAGAAAAATAGATAGATATCATTATAAATAGATTATGACAAACAAGTTGGGTCATGAACACATAATTACACATATTATATCTATTATGCAAAAGCAAGTTGTACTGTCATTACGTACCACCTCCAGCCATTCTCATAACATACACATGTTGGTTTTTTTTTATCATTATCAATATTACTATCATGATCATTATATTATTATCATTATTTCTGTTATTATACTTAATTCTACTATTATTATCATTATTTATCATCATCACTTCTTTCAAGTTGCCTCTCAGTCTAAGGGAGTTACTCATGATATGATGTCCTGTATGTATATTTTTATTCTGTTGTCTCCCTTGCAATGATGTGACTCCTTTCTCCCAATGCATCCTCATTATCTTTCAGTTGTACATTCTTCAGATTTACATTCTATGTTGTATAAATTGTTTCTTTGCTATAATAATTACCATTAAGTGATTTGTTTTTGTTTTTTGAGATTAGGTTTTCCGTTTAGTAATATGTGAGTAACTGTCAAAATATAGTCATCTATATCATTGTAAAAAGTTTGTTGCGTCCTTAGTTGTCAAGGCAATGGCTGCCATCTTGGTTTCGACCCAAATTTCAAAATCTATGTCCTCTCTTAGTTATAACTAAAATCACTCAAAACGTATGCAGATCGTTTTTCCATTCAATATCTAAAGAATTACGTCAGCTTTTTAGGTATTTTGGCTTTATTTTAACGTATTTAAAAAAAACATGTCATTTACATACAAAACTTGCATTTCTGTAACAACAAAAAGTTTATACGACATAAAAAAACCCAGACGTCATTCTATTAACATTGACAAAAGGAACCTGTGTGCCAAATATGATACAAATCCGTCTGTAAATAACGGAGGAGATAGAAATTTAGTGAGAAAAAAATACATTTCGAGAACAATGTGAACAAAAAAATCAAAAGAAAATAACACAAAAAGACGCTTCAGACGGGTTGCCCTTCTTGTAGCAGCCCCTTTACTCTTTCAACAGTCTCAGGCATTGTTACTCATGTGAAGAGGATTGTAAATCTAGGTTTAGATGTGAACTATTGTGAAAATAGATGTCATAATGACCAGTGTTTTGTTTTAATCCTCTATTCCTATACGTGCGTAGATTTGCAAACACACCCATTGACAACGCTAGCCTTACACCTCTTACATCCTTCAGCAGTAGGCCAAATCAGCGTGTGGTGTTTGCTAAAGCTGTTTAAACCGATCTCGCCAGATTTGGCGATTAGCAGCCATATTTAACAGGGTTTTCAATGCCATCTTCTCAGTCAATGTCAGTGTAATTGAAGTCAAAATTTTACTATTTTTGCCAACCTTCGGTTACAAAATATTTTGTATCAAAAGCATTATATGTCATATTGACATTTTTCTACCATAAAGTTATAGATTTTATAAATGATTATTCTACCCAATATATAGTATAAAGAACACAAAATCGAAACGTGGGTCCCAACCTCCCCAATCCAGGTGCCCCCTAATTCTTCGGCTATTGGGAGAACGGACATTCGTTTCGCCACAAACATTCGAAGGCAGTTAGGAATGGATTAGGCCAATGAACGGTGAGTAATAAAACTGTTCACACCTTATCCTCGATCACAATGCAAAAGAAGACTGGTCATCTTTTATTGCAGTACATTGGAATAGGTAATGAAGGGGGTTACAATGTTGATCGGCATATAAGCCTTGTATCAGCGATGGGATTACATGTGTGCGATAAAGAATGAAAAATTGAATCCACGCATTTTATGATAATTTAGGGAAGATGATACCTGCAGTTGAGACCGGACATTTAGCCAAAACTCTTGGTTTTGAAACGGCATTTAGAGAAGCAAATTAAAGATAAAATTGGTTTCATTGAGATTGCAGACATTTAGCCACTTTCGCTTAAACAGGCATTATGGCTAAGGGCATTTACTATTGAAATTAGTTTCACCTACCACTTTGTTTCCGAGCCCTGAGAATTGATCCAGGGTAGAGTTCCGTAAATGGAAACACCATTTGAATTTCGATAGTGAGTCAAATTTAATTATAAGTGAACACAACATTTATTATATATACGTCAAACCATCTTAAGATCATGATCATATATTATATTATAATAGAAATGTTGAAAATTGGAATTCATGTCTAAAGATGGTTTGACAAGTCTATGTTACATTCACTGATATTCAAATTGAATTTTGCTCACTGACAAAAATTCGAATGATGTGCCTGGCTACGGAACTACAAATCAATATAACTTTGGTAGATCTTGTAGACTAGTGAGTTAAATGAGTATGATAGGGTCTACCTTTGGATACCTGTCTTTGATCACAACAACTTCCTCGTCTGAATAAATCACAGAATCAGGGTCATTCATAGATACAAGGAGACCATGGCTCCAATGTCCGTGATTGCGTGCCATGTTCCCTTGTCCAAGTTTGATCGAGAAAGACAAAATATGATGACAGCAAATTACACCAGAACTGAAATTATGATGAAAGAGGCGTAGATCTAAACCTACTTTTCCTTTCATTCTCTCACTTCCGCTAACTGCACTCAAATTCTCTTTAGTCTACTTTAAAAAACTCCTTGGCGACCTTTTTGAAGCTCTTTTGCATGAAACAAATATTGGACCGTGGATGATCGATTGTTGCATCTGTCATTTCCGGTGTAAATAAGCTCTGACAGAGGAGAATCTGATATCGTCTAGGACAGAGCAAAGTGACCTTATTTCCTGTCGTGTTTTTGCTTATTTTATCATTTATAAATTATCAATCGTGCCTGGCCATGTTTAAGAGTACAGACGACAAGAAAAGTGCTGCCGAAGCTATGAAGAAGGAGGCAAAAGAGCTTGCTGAAGAAACCTCGAAATTCTTGATGTGTCCAAGAAAAACGGCAACATCATAGACCGGTTATTTGGGGATGTCAAGAAAACAGCACCCATTAGCCAGGTAGCTGTTGGAGGAGGCACAGGCTGGTAAGTCAGTGAAATTTCTATCACAGATCTGGAAATACTCATATTTGTCGGTCACACACCAAGGGAGATGATAAAGAGTTTGTTTTGAAGGGGTGAGATAAAAAGTTGGGACTTTTGGTTTCGTGGAGGATGATGAAAGGTTAAATCTAGGACTTCCATGATCATGACTTTAATTCAATTTAAAGTAAAGATAATACTTATCAAACCATCTTTACGTATTATTCTAGCACATTTCAATGGGAAACATTTTACTTTTAGACAATAATCCAGAGAGAAATACCGAGTCGAGCCGACAGCCTGCACACAGCGGCCATCTTCTTTCTTTCTCACTGGTTTCACTGTTGGATACATAAAATTTTGGATTTTTTTCCCTGCTTTAACTACGGGAATACCTAGCAACAGGAAATACCTAGCAACAAAGCTCTTACTATGCGTTTCCACGGTGACCTACGCTTGCCTCAGATGGGAGGAGGGGGTGGTGGTCGTTCAGGGGGAGTTATATTATGTGTCAGGTTAAAGGAGCAGTGTAAGGGATGGTTGATAGATGGTTAACAATAAAACACAAATGGTCACCCCTAACAATAAAATTATTGCTATGCATTTTCCCGGTGACATACGCTTGCCTCGGATGAGCGGTTTTGGGGGGGGGAGCTTATGTGTCAGGGTAAGGGATGGTTGATAAATGGTTTACAATAAACCACATATATATATATATATATATATATATATATTCACCCTAGCTACAAAATTATTGCTCTACATTTCCCCGGCGACCTACGCTTGCCCAGGGATGGGGGGGGGGGGGGGGGGGGGGGAGCTGATGTGTCAGGGTAAATGATGGTTAAGAATAAAATATATTTTGCTCACCTTCAGGCATCCGGCCATGGTAAATCTATCCTATATCTCGAATGAGATTCAAGAACATCTTCCTTTGTACAGGCTGCTTTCTGCGCCACATGTACTCACTCATCGAGATGGAGAGCAAAGTGCTTGTGTCTCGTGTTGCTAGAGAGGGCAGGAGTGTGTAGCATTGTGTCTACTCTTTCATCACGCTCGTTAATTTCGCACACACAGTTTTGACACAAAGCGCGTTAGGGCAAAACCTTGTACAGTTGGCAAAAGTTTTAATGCAATCGTTGAATCCAGACTGTCCGTCTCACGATTTCAATCCGTGAAATTCACAAACTTTTGTCGGTTGACACATGCCCTCTTTGCCACATGAGATCCAACAGCACTACTACTAGCCATCTCGGGAACGAATCGATTGGCTGCATACAGACAAAATGATACTCACTCCGCCCTTTTGTACACTTCTCTTTTCATTTAATCGCATTTATCTATTACAATTTTTATAATACTTGTTACTTTAGATGACCTGCATACTTGTGATAGGTATCCATGAATATCAAACGGAAAGAACAAAATAACTTTCCTATTGTGTAAGTTATTACATTTTAACAACATTTCAGCCATTGGTATTATCTTTTTATTGGTAAATTATTAAAGTATATTGTACCATACATAGATATAAAAAAATTTCAAACAATTTATTGTCACTTACACAATGTCAATCAATCAATATGCACAAACTGCACTCTTTTTATGCAGATTAGGTAGCGTGGACTGGTAAAACATTTACGAAAAATGCTCATTTTATATATAAGCCAGACAACCAGATTTCTCGGTAATAACATGTCTCCATAGTCCAATGCTTGTGTTCATCAATCAGTCAATCTATCGTCACTTGTCTCACTCACTCATTAAACTGTGCCTGTTCTGGCTGTTGTCGTTACACTGCGTCAGTCCTGGACATCCGTCGTCGCATTATTGTCACACGATCCATGAATTACGATGAATGGCCCACATTCAAAATAGCTCCTCCCACTAAATCTTTATTTTACTTTCTTTCTTTCTTTCTTTATTCAAAAAAAAAACCATGCCCCAACTTTTTATCTCACCCTCTTTATTATGTCCCTTGGGTGGTACCCTGACTATGGAAGTCCTTCCGCTGAAAGAAAGTAGATTTAGATCTGGAGTGGTGTAACAGGGTGTCCAAGTAAGTCAGATTTTGGTTGAAGAACCGCCTGTCAGATCGGGTTTCTGACCACGAGGTCGAATTTTTAAGAAAAGAGAACAGTATCTAGAAACAATCAATCTTATTAATAAATGAATATAACCCATTTATTTGCAGTCTTTGTAGATTTAGAATAGATCTAGATCTATGTAAAAACTGCGTTTTTAAATTTTTATCAAATTGGTTCGTGTCATAACATCAGCACAGCCACTGAAACATCGAGACAAAAATATGAGATTCTTGTTAGAAAGTTATTTTGTAAAATAAACAACATTTAGATCTAGTTTTAATGAAATTTAGAGATTTTTTACTGAAATTTGAGAACTTTTAACTGACACGTTAAACAGGACTGACCAGCTCAGAGCTGTACTGATGTTATAGCTGTAAAGACATCGCACCATTCTAGATCTACTAAATGTTAGTAGAGTACAGGTACAAATACAAATTTAACCCACGTTATGACATGCTGCTGTACCGTAGGTTTACCGAAAAAATGACAAGTCCATCAGTATCCCTTGGCCTGAAGTTTAAATGAACTCAAAGTCAATTTTTTATGTGTCATGTTAGATGAATTTAAACAAAAACTTTTAGATTTTGTTTGAATCCTGAAACGCGTACATTGATCATACCTTATTTCCCAAAAGTGAACTATGGCTTGCTATCAAAAACAAAAAATTGCGTAATGAGGGGAGTACCAAGATGTCAAAGACTTTTTAATTCCTAAACTGAGGACCGTAGTAGTTTCATGCATGCATTCACCGAACCCTTCGGTTGGGTAAACGGACACACACACACTCACACAATGTGTCTGTCAGGCGTGTCTTGACATCCGTCAAACCCCTGAGCCTAACTCACTCAACTCTTGAACCCAGATTATGAGCCGCTGCAATAAGAGACAAATTATTTATATGTCGCTTGTCTGTCCTATTCAAATTAACCTAGAAATGTATAAAAAAAACTTTCTTTTGAATTGGTAATTTCTTCGTTAGATATTCTTTCCTTGCGTCTAGACCAGGAAGTTTCATTTAGAGATGTTCACGTTTCCTTACTGATTTTATGAAGAAATAGCCATCTACATGCTACCTATTATGAGAAATATGGTGTAGCATTTATCAATGCTTACCTCAATTTAAAGTTTCATGTATTCTTTTTATTGATTTAGTTTTTCATTGGCTTTTTTTTTTTTTCATTTAAAAATTTGATCGTTTTGATGGGGCTGTTCATCCAACTCATTTGATATATAATGTGTAACGATAAATCACCATGTATATTATAAATATATTACTTTGTTTGTATTGTATGTTTCAGGGTAACCGGCTACGTTCTCATTAAAGTTGGCAAAGCAGCTGCCCTGACTATCCTTGTCACAGGTCTGGCTGTTAAGGTAAATTCTCTCTCTGTCTCTGTACATGGTGCTTATACACGTAAAATAAAATTACTTCAAGGTTGTTACAGGTCTGGCTATTACAGTAAATTCTCTCTGTCTGTCTCTGTACATGGTGATTATACACATAAACTAAAGTTACTTTAAGGTTGTTACAGGTCTGGCTGTTACGGTAAATTCTCTCTCTCTGTCTCAGTACACAGTGCTTATACACATAAACTAAAGTTACTTTAAGGTTCTTACAGGTCTGGCTGTTACGGTAAATTCTCTCTCTCTGTCTCAGTGCACAGTGCTTATACATGTAAAATAAAATTACTTCAAGGTTGTTACAGGTCTGGCTATTACGGTAAATTCTCTCTGTCTGTCTCTGTACATGGTGATTATACACATAAACTAAAGTTACTTTAAGGTTGTTACAGGTCTGGCTGTTACGGTAAATTCTCTGTCTCAGTACACAGTGCTTATACACATAAACTAAAGTTACTTTTAAGGTTCTTACAGGTCTGGCTGTTACGGTAAATTCTCTCTCTCTGTCTCAGTGCACAGTGCTTATACATGTAAAATAAAATTACTTTCAAGGTTGTTACAGGTCTGGCTGTTAAGGTAAATTTCTCTCTCTGCGTCTCCGTACGCGGTGCTTGTACACGTAAAATAAAGTTACTTCAAGGTTGTCACGGCCCATAGAGCCGCTGTTTCTTCCGATTTCAATTATAATAGCATGAAACGCAAAAGGCTGATGATAATCATCCTCCTGGACAGGATGCTAGTCTGCCGCAGGTTTTTGCTTCCAAGCTAGTGTTTTTGCCCATCCGCACCCGGGTTGAGTGGGGGAAATGCATGTTAAGTGTCTTTCTGGGGGACTACAACGTTGGACCTTGTTTTGATAGTATTCGAACCTGGGGCCTCATGATCCCCACTTCGGCAGCCTAACCACTCGGCTGCTGGTGCCACATGTTGCTTATATATGAGAGTTGCATAAATAGGCCGTATAAGTATTGCATTTCGTGAAAGGAAGATATATTTATAAATTATGTTTTAATGTTTTGATAACCGGATGTAAAAGCCGTTTTATGAAATAGAATCACATTTAAGCATCTATTTTATGAGGGTTTTTAATGAATGTTGGTAGATTTTGTTTTTCACAAATCTCTGACGATGAAATTGCACGAGAAAAAGTAACAGGTCAGATTTCATAAAAAATAATGCATAGCATGTTTCTTATGCATCCATCATTCATTATAAAATATCATTATATTCAAATTGTACATTTATTACAAAATGCTGTTGAGTTGAGTGTTACTTATGCATTGAACTTGTTCACAAAATACTGTCACAATAAAAGTGAATAAATCTTTTTATCTTGTCCAACAAACACTCTTGTCAGGAACAAAATGCATGCACACTACATCAACTGTATATAAGCCATACATCGTGATATAGTGGTGTCCATTTCAATATTCACAAAATTTATTGTCCAAAATAGGCACGCTCGTTTTGTCACGTAGATTATACAACAAGATAATATAAATAATGCTAATGAATAACATATGATGATACCAGTGGAAAGACGTAAAGTGAATGATAAATGCTGACCTTAACATATATTTTTCGACAAAGCTTATTGGATGTTGACATACATGAATGTTTGTCTGCATATTTTCGTTTGCATCTTAAGGGAATGAGGCATTTTGATCTAGTTGAGAACTGATTTTCTTTTTCTTTTTTTCTTTTGGGACATATCTTTTTTTATGGGCAAAAGTTTTCTTTGACAATTTGTAATAAAAAGGTAGTGGGAAATATTTACAAATCTAAGAGAGGCGTCTTCCTAAGAGGCCGCAACAAAAATTGTAATCCTTTAATAACCGCCTATAAGAGGCCGCTTTTTGAGTAACAAAAATTGTAACCCTTTAAGAAGCCGCTTTGAGTGTAACAAAAATTTTAACTTTAATAACCGCATATCTTTTTGAGTAACAAAAATTGTAACTCTTTAATAACCGCCGCATATAAGAGGCCGCTTTGAGTGTAACAAAAATTTTAACTCTTTAATAACCGCATATAAGAGGCCGCTTTTTGAGTAACAAAAAATTGTAACCCTATAAGAGGCCACTTTTTGAGTGTAACAAAAATTGTAATCCTTTAATAACCGCCTATAAGAGGCCACTTTTTGAGTGTAACAAAAATTGTAATCCTTTAATAACCGCCTATAAGAGGCTGCTTTTTGAGTGTAACAAAAATTGTAATCCTTTAATAACCGCCTATAAGAGGCTTTTTTGAGTGTAACAAAAAATTGTAATCCTTTAATAATATTTAGAGGCTGCTTTTTTATGTAACAAAATTGTAATCCTTTAATAACCGCCTATAAGAGGCCACTTTTTGAGTGTAACAAAAATTGTAATCCTTTAATAACCGCCTATAAGAGGCTGCTTTTTAGTGTAACAAAAATTGTAATCCTTTAATAACCGCCTTATAAGAGGCCACTTTTTGAGTGTAACAAAAATTGTAATCCTTTAATATGAGACTGCTTCAAGAAAAGTGAGTCTACCGTTTTTTGTTTTTGCAATAGGATGGTTGAATTTTTGAGTGTAACAAAAATTGTAATCCTTTAATATTGCTTAACTTAATAAAATAAAGCGAAATTCAATTATATTGACATTGCTGCTTTCTCTTTGTCTGAAAATGTACATCATGTTGTAGGCCTTGAAGTTAGAGAATCTCTATTTCTCCCTACTAAGCGAGCATTAGGCTCTTTGTTGTTGACGCCAGACATCCTCTAGACAGACGAGAGATCGACATCTAAGATTCGCATGGCACGCACCAATTGCAGGCCAGTGGCCGTCACTGAGCGTCGTGATCAGATCAAAGCACCAACACAGTAACCGATGAATTGAACAAGCTTATTCTTTTGTAAATTATGTGTCTTTTTGAGAAGAATCTATTTCATGGCTATATGCTTATAGTTATAGTGTGTAAGGACGTATGTCAATGGTAAATATATTTAGTTGGTATAAGAGCTTGTTTCTTGTTGTGATTTTAATCAAAAGTAGTCCATCGCATCCACAGTTTAGATATTAGCATTACACATTTTACAGACAAGTCAGACACACACTGCAAATTCTTTTGAATCGTCACAGGTGGCTGCAGACAAGGGCTACATAACCATCAACCGGGAGCTGTGAATGAGGCTGTGGAGAAGATGCAAGAGCAGGCCAAGAACTTGACTGTTGACAGTAGGAGATCTTATTCTGACGTTGTAAGTGCTGACTGACAGTAATAAAGTGTGAGATGTTAGTCAAACAGGTTAAACGACAATTAGCAACAGTTCTGCCGAGGAAGGTAGAACAAGTGGTTTGACGTGGTAGAATCGGCTGCAAATGAGGAATATTTGCACTCTTAGGGCTTAAATACAGGCATCTCACAGTGTGGTGTCGGAAGGAAAACAGAAAGGATGGCGATTAGAGAGGAGAATGATTTAGAAAGGGATAACCATGACAATAATAAGAATTGAGGAAAAAAGGAAAAATGAAAATATATAGAGGAGAGGTGGGGTAGGAGAAGTCAGAGTGAAAAGACAGAAAAGGAGAAGACCAGAGAATAGCAGATTCGGATCTAGAAGCAGAGAAAGGAGAGAGAGTAAGGTTTGTCTTCCTTGGACGAGATAAGTTCTCACTTATTGTCGTTTGTGACTTTTGACTTGAATCCACTGTGGTTCCTCTGTGAGATATGATTGCACAGCCCGTTTATTCCCTGAACTCATTGGGACTGCAAAAGGTAGTTTGTGGAATAAGTGTTAAGAGTTTGCAGTGTGCTTTCCTTTGAAGGCAGGTGAATGTGGGCCAAAGAATGAGAAGGTCACAGCTTTAACCCAGACTACCCAAGAAGGTCCGACACAAGATTATGGAATGGGTACCCAAAAAAGTAGGGTGGTTTAAAAAATTTGTCACTTTATTATTTGTTGTTATTTTCTCTTCATTTTTTTTAACACAGTGTTCATAAGAGATCAAACTTTATATATTGGCACCAATAAAAATCGGCTATGTGTTATTAGTTTGTCTGAGTAGGGATGAGTGACAGGGTGAAATTGAGAAGTTCAAAATCTTTTTGGGGTGGAGACACCATTCACACAATACATTACTTCCATCAATAAACAGATGAAAACAATTAACCGGTAAACTGATCCCGAAAACAGTGCAGTCTATGCTGTTTCTGACTAGTAGATGTACTTGTAATACTAGTGGTGGTAGATGTTTTGTAAGTTTGCAAAAAAAACGGGTTAAGACGAAGGCTTACACTGCCAGCAGTAGAAAAAATCAACCGTTCACGCTAGAGAGCTCGTTCTGGTAGGAAACGGAAGTAGAATAATACACCTAGAAGATGCTCCATACCGAAATCGCGTATACGCAATCTTTCTATGGTTATCACCCAGCAACGATATGATCGCACATATGTGACAATTGTGCTATGGCGTAAGTGAGCATGATCACACCCGTGCGACAGCGGTAGTCCATGAGCTAAGCCTGCCCGGTGCCTGTGACTTTTTTTTGTGTGTTTTAAATTCCATTATGTTTATTTTTTGTCTTCAGTGCTTGGGGGTCTAATTTTTATTGTGAGTACAGCCAAGGTTAGTTACGTTTATTATTATAATGGCTCCTCCTTGAATAAAGGGCAAAACGGACACATTTTTTCCTTTTGAAATGAGAAAAATGATAGCGGGAGGGAGGGCAGTCTGCATGTAATATCTATGTATCTGATGCTATCTACTGAACTGTTTAGCCTAGAAGCGGAAGTGACTGAGACTGTCACTATCATATATGCTTCTTGTCTTGCCTATGAATGCTGCAGCTTATTCCGTCCGGCATGTTTCTGGATTACAAGTACATGTAATCATATTGATTTTAGAGAATTTATACATTATTTGTATATTAATCAGATTCAACCACATTTCACCCAGTAAATCAATTACAAGGCTGTTTGTGTGTCTATGTCCATGAATGCGAGTGTGTTTAATTCTAAAATAGAGATAGATTGTAGATCTAGATCTATGAGTACTATGATTTAGAGTTAGCTTTAGTGTGCAGTCCCTCATCAAGACCCTGAGGTTAAAGCTGTGCATTTCATCTTCATGAACTTGGCAACCCTGCATCAAGATCATTTCTCTATGCTTCTTACAATCCAAAGAAGTTATTTGTAACATTAATAATAATAAGACTAATAATAGTGAACATTTTTATAGCACCACTTCTCGTAAATAAACAAGCTCTGGGCGCTTCACAATTATTGATACATTTTTGGTGATATAAAACATAGAAAAACATGAACATATTTTAACGTCAGCAATTCATGCATTCTAAGAATGAGTGATATGACAGTATTACAACGTAAAAAGGTGTGTCTTCCGGTTCTTTTTTAAAAGTATTAAAATAATCACATTCTCTCAAAACACTGAGCAGGCTATTTCAAACGAGTGGGCCGAAAAAAGAAATATTTATTGCCGATTTTAGTTCTTGTTTTTTTTTATACTAGCAATTTGTTTTGGTTATTTGTGACCTCAAATTTTCTTGCCCGGGTTTGTAAGGTGTATTACATGATATAACGGAGCAAAGGTGTCTGAAAGACATTTAGAAGTCATACATTCCATATTTTAATCATGGAGCAATCTCTGAAAGACATTTAGAAGTCATACATTCCATTTTTAATTCTCCACAGTTTGCCAAAATCTATCACAACTACAAGTATTTGTCCATTGGCTTTTCTGGAGGTTTTTGCCGCTGTCCTATTCTGAAGAGAGACTTTGGCGTGCCTAAGAGCGTGTGTTCTACCAGTCAGTTTAGCTCAAGATGGTGTTTGACACTGTGTTCCACTGAGATATTATTTAAACCTACGTCACTTTTCATTTTCATGCTGATTTCATAGCCTATACCGATCAACTTTTATCTTTATTGCATGGCACGCATTGCATGTGCCATCGTTCACAGTATAAGTATAAATAGTATAGTCGTTTTGTATTTGGATTAAGCTGACTAGTATATGGACCAAGATCAGAAGGAATTGTCTGTCAAATAAAATGTGATCAAATTATAAGTTGTTGCCTCAAAGATGAAATAATAATTTTAAAAATACATCTATCAGGTTCGAGTAAGAAAATCTGATTTGAGATGTGTTCTCTTAATTTTGGTGTTGTGAAATGGATTATTTTTTTCCCCCATCTCAACTCATAAAGCACTGTAATTATATAATCAGCCGACAGTTTTACCCAGATTTCTCTACTCTATGCACATGTCGCTAGGCTGATTGATATTTTATACTGTGTAGACCCAAGTCGTTGTGCAAGCAGGCACTGATTGCATTTACACCATAGTCAGTTATCCTGCGCTGATAGAAAGTCATCGCATTGGTGCTCTTGTGATTAGGTTGGGAGTCGTGAAAGCCTGGGTCTGGATTCTGGCAATGCTTTGTGTTGTGTTGTGTTTTGTGTACCTTAGGAAAGACACTTCACACAAATTTTCAGGCTTGACTCGAGTGAGAAGAGATCCGATCCTAATTAGGAGACTAGTATGTCTTATCTCCTGTTCCACCTCACGCTTTGGAAATAGTGATACACTCAGTCAGGCTCTAGGGGTCGTAACTGGAACAAGCTTTAGCTTTCTTACTACTGATAAACAATGCTTTTCTCTCTGTGCTTGGGGCATATATACATATACATACATATATATATATATATATATATATATATATATATATTTATATATATATATATACATATGATTATGTTCTGAAAAGACCAAAAGGCAGACCTTGGAGAAAGAAAGAAAGAATGACAAAGTGGGAAGAAGATATAAACGAGGCACTAAAGCAAAGAAATTTAACCAGCCAGAAGGAAACAGAAAATGTGAGGATAGGGTCGGGTAGCCTGGAGAAAGATCATTTCGGGCATCTAAATTTATTCTACCAGAAGGTAGAACGGAACTGATAAAGAAAGAAGAGGATATCTGATATGTTCTGACATCATTTGAGGTTGTTTTCATGTAGTTACAAATAAGTTTAGAAGATGTGATTGGTAGTAGCTAGATGTGATTTGGTCATGGGTGAGAAACACACTTTACCCATTTAAGTGAAGAGCTTGTCAGTCTTGGATGTTAACCTTGGCCCATATAACTTATTGCACAGTCAATTACAATTACATTACGAGTTATGCTTGCCTTCATGATTACATAATTGTTTTTTTTTAAATTTAATTTGTTTTGTTTTACAATGGTTTATTACAAGAGGGACAACTGCTCATTTGTATTGTATGAGGTTGCGGACGACCGATTTGGAGTGATGATCTACTTTGGTTTATTAACAATAACTCTTATTGTCTGTTCAAGGACTGACTGCTCAAGTCTTATATAAATTTTACTATTATAACTTATATATCATTACTGTTTTTATGAATAATTCCTTTCCTTTTCAAAGGAATGATTTGTGCGTCTGTGTGTGTGCATGATTGATTACATGGTTTGAATTTTGAGATTGATTATTTTTTATGATGGAATCGTTTGTTCAATACAGTACCATGACTCATATCTGATCTTTTTTATAACCATGATATTTCATACTTTTTTAAACAGGCTTGATTTGATTATTTCTTGGCTGGTTTTATACAGGACGTAATTTGACTGACAACGATGTCTGTTTCTTCGGGTGTTTTTTGTTTGTTTTTGTTTGTTTACTTTATCTTTGTACGACTGATGAACTTGTTTTATTATTTAATAATAATAGAGATGACATTCTCATTATCAGTGCCATTTCTATGTCAAAGCTAAACAAGGAACTCAAGGCTATTTTGTTCTTTGCGTTTTCTAACAGTATTAGAAGTTTTTACAGACAACAGAGGGGGTCAGGGGTCGAGTTTTTAATCTGTAAATTGGAATTCTGGTATCTGAGAATGTCAGGTTTGAAGTTGACCCCTCTTAGTAAGGTTGAAATTTCAGGCCGCTTTGAACATTTTACTGTGTCGTTGATAACGTGCGATGAAATAATTGGCCATACACCCACATTCTATTTTTGTTCTTTTTAAAAAATAAGTTTTTATGGAATTTTCCAGATTTTCAGTCGTGAAAATAAAATAAAATAATAACAATGGACTGTTATTTAAGAGACAAATAATGAATAGATTGTGAAAGTGAACATGATGAAATGAAAAATGAGTTAGAGAAAATGAAGTTTACAAAAATCTTCGAAAAACACAACACGGTGAAGCAGTATGAATGGAAACAAGAACAATAACCAAATACAAAATCAAACAAACATTAATTTGCATGTGTTACAGTGTCAATGAGATCAAACGGAAACAATTTGTATTTGATTTAGAGTCTTGTTTAGACAATATAGATACAAGTACTTTGTTTTTACGAATTTGTTCAAAGGGTGTTCCATAATTCGTTTTACGCAAGCAAAGTTTCAGGTTTGTGTTTGGGGGTTTCATATCCCCCCCCCCCCCTCTCCCAACTCCCATGTAGATCATATATCAATAAATTCTTTTGGACGTTCATCTATTTGTCCTCACAATTCTATGCTGTGTTATGGTCTAATCTAATGACCAATACATATTATGATTTCTCATCTCATACTTCTCTACTTTATTATTATTATCTGAAGGCCAACACCTATATATATATATATATAAAATATATTTCTCACAACTTTCTGCTATATATCTAAAGACTAGTAACATGTTCTTTAGTTTTCTAATTTTGTTTGCTTTTCTTTTATGATTAATATTACTGTTTACTGTTCTGATGTTTCACATTTTGGCTCTGCATCATAAATACATGATTGAAAGTAAAATGATTCAGACGTTCATGATCCTTCTTTTTCAAAATTATTATTAATCAACTCAGTATTTCAGTAATTTAACATTTAACTCCAGCCCCATACACTGTAAACATTAACGGAAGCAGTATTTCAGTATTTTAACATTTGACTCAAGCCCCATACACTGTAAACATTAAAGAAAACATATTAAAGAATTTAATATACCGTAAGATCAAATTAGATTATATTGTCTGAATATTTTGTGACAACCTGGAATTGTGAAATTTATATTCATCTGATCCAAATCCTCCCCCCACCCCCTCGCCTCTTCCTTCCCTCACAATGGTCTGCACTCTTAACCCTCCAAAACCAAGATTCAGTTTGTGGCCTCTGAGTGGTTAGGATGCGGGACTTAAGACCATGAGATATGGGTTTCACAACAAACAAACAAACTCTCTCTTTTTCTCTGTCTACATAATACATATATATATATAATATATATGTTATATATATAGTAATGTCTTTGTG
>JAXRKP010002788.1:0-35405 GCA_037039925.1 Doris montereyensis
TCCCCTTTCACCGCTACTCTATATACTTACACTTGAACCATTATTACTTTCTCTTAACGTTTTGGCTAAACTAGCTGGCTGTTCATAACCACCAACATTGGCGCCCCAGGGCTGTGTTTTGTCGTCTGTTCTTTACATTATTTATACAAATGATTTTAGAACATCTTCTTCAAATGTAAAACTTATCAAATTTGCTGATGATTCAACTATTCAGGGCTTTTTATTTGAAGATGAGTCATCTTACTTTGCAGAGGTACTAAAGTTTGTGATGGTGTGAGGACAATTTCTCAACGTCACCAAAACGAAAGAAATTATTTTCGATTTTAGGAGAAAATTCAACAATATCCTACCGCTTCAAATCCACGACGAAAACGTAGAAATTACTAGTGTCTATAAATATTTAGGACTTTTAATAGATAATAAATTAAACTGGCACTCTCACGTGGACGCACTGTACAAACGAGCGAATCAGCGTTTGTACTTTCTACGAAAACTGAGATCTTTTGAGGTAAGAAATGAATTTCTAAAAATATTCTACACCGCTACCATTCAAAGTATATTGACTTTTGGAGTACCTGTCTTGGGAGGAAATATCTCCATGAAAGATAAAAAGAAATTAAATAGGATAATAACAAAAGCATCAAATATAATACAACTTAGTCTTCCATCATTTGACGAACTGTACTCTGTAAATGTTATTAAAAAAGGCATGAAAATATTACAAGACCAGTCCCATCCCTTGAATAAAGAATACGAAAGATCACAAAGATCCCAACGCCTCATGTGCAAAAGATCGAGAACAGAAAGATATAAAAAATTCATTTGTTCCCACCTCCATTAAAAACTCCAATGAGTTTTTCGTTTAAATTTTACTATTTCTTAGCCTTAAACTCTTACTCTCAGTTTTAAGCTCTTATTTATCGATTTTACTGAATTTACTAAACATTTATTTCTTGTATCGGTATGTACAATAATGCAAATTTTTAAAAGAAATGTATTAAGGAATTACACCTATTTAGAAAGGCTATTTAGACATTTATTTATATTATGAATGGAAGTTGTTTAAACGATTTTTGTATCTGTGATAACAATTTACAAAGATTTTAAAACATATCTATATTTATATTTATACAACATAATCATTATGATTTTATATTGTCCATATCCATAAAGCACCGGTTTTGTAATGTATTGATTTTAATCGTGAAATAGAGAATGAAAGAAAGAGATAATGAAAGTGAAAGAGATGAATTGTATTGTAATTTATTCATGTTGATTTGAAACGTGACCAGAGCAAATTTCCTTTTGGACAAATAAAGACATCTTATCTTATCGCCAGTTAATATAACCTCTCCAAAGTGCTGTACAGAAAATAAACACATTAATTATCACATTTCTTTTCTAATGAACCCAAATCGCATACGACATACAACTCTTATACAGCCAAAAGAAGAGAGGATGCTGTAACTTACAAGACATCAAAACTAAATTGATAGACAAAGATTGACATACCTACGTGATATCATCAAAGATCCCCAACAATACGGACTCGCACTATACTATCTAGGCTACACACTCAAGAAATATATCCCCTTCAACAACTAATATATCATTATCTGACCCTTCTTATTTGCAAAACACTATTGAAATATACAATCAATTTAATGCCCACAGTATGCTCAATACAACATCTAAAACAATTTATGACCGCCTCCACAACAAAAATATTTACATTGTCTGAGGTTTGGGGAGACACCATTTCAGTTTAGACAACCATGACGTAGGTTTCGATACTATTAAAACAGTCACAACATTACTCCAAAATTAGACAGATCTCATATATAATAATCTACAATAACGCACCCACATCCGAAGGAGAAACCAAAAAATACAATATCTTATCAGATGCAAAGTTTGTAACAAACAAATCCAAGAAACCGAAGAACACATCTTTCTAATTTGCCAAAACATACAAACAACAAAACTGATGTTGAAAGATACCATATTATGCCAGACAACCAAATGTAGACCGGAAAATTTGAACATTAAAAAAACAACAATCCTACACAGATTGCCAAATATCTGATCATTGAAGGTCAGAGGAGACAGCCCTAAATTTAATATCTGACCATTGTATGATTTGGTAGCAACTCTTTTCATACGCAGGCAATGGTATCAATTACATGGTACAGGATTTATTTACTGTCTATTCATTTTGTATTTGTCTCATCTATCGTTCAAATGCGCATCATTATCTTCATTACCTTTATTTAGTCTACATTTTATATCAAATACGTATCATGTATTGAGATCTTCCTAGTACAATTCCTATCAAACACGCATCATTGTATGAATTTGCCACCTCTATTATATCAAAGTTTAAGGATCCTTGCTTTAGAAGAACATAGAACTAGAAATAAAATTAACAATATTTCCTTTAAGACAATAAGGGCCAACTGCTTAAATCAATTAAATCAGTATAAATTTAATACATGTACAAGAACAACCAGATCAGCTGTCAAACATACATGGTTCCATATTCAAACACATTGCTTGTCACCTGCACTCATTTTACCCAATTACAGCAAGGCAGTGGAATGGAAATAAACTCATCACTATTATGATGAAGAATTTGAAAATAAATTAAACATCTCACTTTAAAAACAAAATCGGATTAGCATTTTTGGGTTGAATTAAAATATGCGCCCTGACAGTAATACTCAAGAAATGAGTTGGTCAGTTATTGTGAAGAAGAAGAAGAGAAGAAGAAAAAAGGAGAAGAGAATAATAATAATAATAATAATAATAATAATAATAATAATAATAATAATAATAATAATAATAATAATAATAATAATAATAATAATAATTATAATAATAATAATAATAATAATGTATTAATAATAATAATAATAATAATAATAATAATAATAATAATAATAAGAAGAAGAAGAAGAAGAAGAAGAAGAAGAAGAAGAAGAAGAAGAAGAAGAAGAAGAAGAAGAAGAAGAAGAATCTGACCAACGGGGGAAGAGGAGGAGGAAACGAAGAGAAGAAGAGACAAAGGAGCAGAACCAGGATATGAGTGGGGGGGGGTAGGAGAGACTATGATATGAGGAGGACCATAATAATAATAATAATAATAATAATAATAATAATAATAATAATAATGATAATTGTAATAATAATAATAATAATAATAATAATAATAACAATAATAATAATAATAATAATAATAATAATAACAATAATAATAATAATAATAATAATAATAATAATAATAATAATAATAATAATAGTAATAATAGTAATAATAATAATAATAATAATAACAATAATAATAATAATAATTAATAATAATAGTAATATATTTCCGGTTTGTTTACCGAGCAGGCCAGACGTATTGACGAACTCGCGTTCAATTTATAACGACAACACCTTTTGTTGTCAAACAACATCAATATATGCCAGTTCCGGATTGCCGACGATGCTGGAATGTCTTATCAACAGCATTTTAGATTAATCACCTCTCCTCATTCAAAGTGGCTGAAATCAAATGTCTTACCCTCAACTTCATTTTAGACAGGACCATGGACTCCCTCATTCAAAGAGTTTTCATTTATCAACAGCATTTTAGAGGAATTCACCGATCCATTCAAATTCAACCAACTTATAAAAACAACATCATATCAAGAGTAACAACGGAGGAATCTCACCCACATCTTCAAAGTGACTTCATTAAAAACTAAGAAACTGCATGTCTTGCCGACATTCAACTAACAAACAACTCAATATCAAAGGACTTCATTTCTTATCAACAGGATTCTAGTGGGTTCTCGAGCTCTCGCCCTTTTTATGATTTCAAGTTTATTTTGAGGTTGAACGACATCAATCTGCCAATTAGCGGACTTCAACGATGCTGAATGTCTCATCAACAGCATTTTTAGAGGAATCTCACCTCTCATCCTTCAAAGTAGCTGGAAATAAAGAGGAACTACCCTCGTCATTCGATTTGATAAAATGAGATGGCCGATCAACAGCAAATTCGAGAGGAATCATTCAACTCCTGCCATTCAGACGGAAGATGTTTGAGCCAAGTAAGACGAGACAACTTTAGAAAACAACAACACCATACAAGAGTAGCAACGAAGACATCAACAACATCTACGAACATGGACTTAATTGAAAATAAAGAAATTCAAAGTGCTGACATTCAACAAACAAACAACAACAGTACGGCCTTAATCCAAAGTAACGACATGCTATCCATTCATTCAGCGTGTCAGCCGTAACATCGCTCCTTGACGACACATCTATCGAGCAGCATTTTGATGAAAACAGGGAGAATGGACGTGCTGACATTCAACAAACAAACAACAGCAATACGGACTCAATCCAGAGTAGCAACAGTGCTGTCCATTTATTCAGCGTCTCAACCGTGACATCGCCCCTTGACGACACGTCTATGGTCGGAAATACAATCAGTGAATCAAACGGCCTAGACGACAACCTAGACCACACAGCGACAGATCGAAACACACCGAGAAGAAGATAGATCTACACATTTCTGACACATCTACCACGTCAGACAGTGAGACCGAATATGACAAAGAAAGCTCTCGCACAAGTGAGGAAAACTCATCCATGGAAAACCAACAAGGTGGTAACAGTAATCACACACGTCTTTGCTGACATGATCAAGCAACTTCACTGTGATAAAATAAGCGTCCAGATCTTCAAAATCAGAGGAAGACACAGGAGGCATATTACACAGCCATATCGCAACAAGGACATTTTAAAGCTCGTGTTCAGAGTAGATTTCAACCGACACATGTTATTCTTGCAGAGACTGAAGATCTCATTATTGAGTATTGCGTTACCAATCAAAGGATAAAAAACTTCATCGTCAGAACAGCGAAGACGACAACCCATATGCGAAAATGTGTCAACGAATATGCTTAATTGGCAAGACCAGACGATCTGGATTATGGAGGACTGGAACTATGGAGACCACGTGCACAACATTCTGACATTGCTACCCCATCAAAAGCTTGATCTTCAAAACATTGCATCTATAATCTATAGAAAGCAAGACAGAGACGAAACAAGTTCTGGAACCCATGACTTGTATTCAATAATAGCCAATAATATGTACCTTTTCATGTTAACATTTTCTTAATAATGTTTTGTAATTCTCATATAATTACCAATTTGCCATGGTTTGATTGCTGATTCCTCACTTGGATGTCATTGCTGTTTGCCCTTTATTTGCATATTTGTGAATGTATTCATTCAAAGCAAGTTCGACTTTAATAGAGATGCATACATGATGTTTCAAGAGTTGTTATATCTATTTTCCCCTCAAATACCTGAGTATCTGAAATAATGCTTTCACTTGATGTTTTGATGAAATTTCAATAAAATGTAACACACACACACACAAAAGATTTTGAAAAAAAAACAAAAAACAAAAAAACAAAAAAACAACAACAATATAGTCAACCCAAATAAGAAAGCAACTCAGAAAACAACTCATTCAATGTCAACCATAACTTCGCCCCTTGACGACACATCTACGAACACGGACTTTATTGAAAATAAAGAAACCGTAAGTGTTGACATTCAACAAACAAACAACAACAATACGGAGTCAACCCAGAGTCAGGACAAGTGCTATCCATTCATTCAGTGTGTCAACAATAACATCGCCGCTTGCTGACACAACTTTTGTCGAAAACACAACCAGTGAGTCAAATGACGTAAACGACACGGAGACAAAGCGAAACACAACGAGAACACAGATCTACACCTTCCTGGCACATCTATCACGGCAGACAGCGAGGACGATGAAAAAAAAACCCAAACACATGTGATGAAAACTCAATCATGGAAAATCTAAAGGCTGGTAACAGTAATCACGCACGCCTCGCTGACATGATCGAGGACCCGGAATGTGATAAAATAAGCGCCGAGATCTCATAAACCAAAAAAAACCCCACAGGAATGCATATTACACAGCCAGATTGCAACAATGACTATTTAAAGCTCTTGTTAGACTAATTTAATGGGACACGTTCTATTCTTGTAGAGACTGATGATCTCCTTATTGAGTATTACGTTCCAAAGGATAACAAATTTTATCGTCAAGAACAGTACAGATGACAACCATTTGCGTAATTGGTATGATGACGAGATCCTCATATTGGAGGACTGCTGCTACGGAGAAGTACAGAATATTCTGATATTACTATCTTAAACGTCTGATCTTCAAAACATTGAATCTATATAGCTCAATAGAGACGAAACAAGTTCTGGAGCCTGTGACTTGTATATCTTATATATAATGTGCCTAACTTTTCAAGTTCACCTTCTCTTATCTTTTGTAATTCTACGATAATTGTCTGTCAGAGTTTGATTGCTGATAGAAGCCATTTTCTGTTTGCCCTTTATTTGTCCTTAATAATGTTTGAAGAATCATTATAATAATACCACTTTCACCATGGATACATGATCAGTTGAAATAATCTCTTCATAACATAATGTGTAGTTTAAATTGTTAATTTAAAAAATGAATAATAATGATAATGATAAGAAGAAGAAGAAGAAGAAGAAGAAAAAGAAGAAGAGGAAGAAGAAGAAAAAAGAAGAAGAAGAAGAAGAAGAAAGAAGAAGAAGAAAAAGAAGAAGAAGAAGAAGAAGAAGAAGAAGAAGAAGAAGAAGAAGAAGAAGAAGAAGAAGAAGAAGAAGAAGAAGAAGAAGAAGAAGAAGGAGGAGGAGGAGGAGGAGGAGGAGAAGAAGAAGAAGAAGAAGGATGAGGTGGAGGAGGAGGAGGAGGAGAAGAAAATGAAGAAGAAGAAGAAGAAGAAAAAAGAAGGAGAAGGAGGAGAAGGAGAAGGAGAAGGAAAAGAAGAAGTAGAAGAAGAAGAAGAAGGAGAAGGAGGAGGACGAGGAGGAGGAGGAGGAGAAGGAAGGAGAAGGAGAAGAAGAAGAAGAAGAAGGGGGAGAAGAAGAAGAGGGGAGACCATTCTGATATCCTTCTTCAAGCGCTCACTTTGAAGATGACTAGACGACTAAAATTATGTACCGAAACCTTTGCTACTTCAACTCTTCAATTTTCATACCAAACTTCCTTGTTTTTCTTTGGTGGTTTTACTCTTACTCTTAGAACAGTAGCTAAAATCTAGATTAGATCTAGAATCTAGAATCTAGTTAGTTGCAAAAAAAAAAAGCGAAAATGGCCGAAGTAGATGGAGCTTCCGTGGATGGAGCTGAAAACTTGAAAGCTCAATTGGAAGTGATTTCCAAAGAAACTGCGTTTTTGAAGAAATATTTTGCTCTTCGGAAAAGATGTGAACAATTACAACAGGTAAAATGGAGGTCTACATCTAGATTCTAGACCCTTGAAGTTATCAGTTATGCTCCTACTCCCTACCTCATATCTTTATTATGTGCCTTGGTGTGGGACCGACTGGTTTATTCTTCCCTAGATCTATACTAGATTAGACTTCCTTATCTATGTCTACAGTTTTGAGTTATGTTATTTAATATATACATAGAACATATATAGATCTCGATCTAGCTAGATAGTATCATAAGTATGATTAGTATGCATGGCTCTAATTCAGTGCCAATCTAAAAGATATGATAAGAATGTTAACGTCATTGTAGGTGTTTAGGGTCACGGATGGTGATAGATGCTAATTAAATAATGGCAGAGTCATGTCTGTGGAACTGCTTCCGATGTTTTTGAGAGTTTGCTTTCAGTTGCAGAAGTCTTTAATGACTGAATATAATTTTCGGGACATTGTTACATGATATGAAGCGTCAAATTGTCATTTGTTTTGTAACGAAATATTGAACCGTCATGCCGAAATGAACGGGATATATTGCATTTCGGCAAAAGGAAACAGTTTATCGGTAGAGATTTCAAATTGAAATATCACAGGAACATCAACTCATATTTTTTAACTTTGGTCTATCAATAGTATCAATGTTGTGTTTTGTGAAGGAACCCTTCATGTTATTTTTGTTTTTTTTTCTTTATAGATCTATGTCATCTTATGATCATGTTTTCTTGTTTTCAGTTCAATGAGAAGATTGTCAATAGAATTCAACACTCAAAAAAAGTTGATTAAAAGATACAAACGAGACAGACGGTAAGCTTACCATGATACCAATAGTAATTAGAATATTTACATTCTGATATTTGCAGTTTAACCCAAGTAGAGCTCACAGTGTTACCAAAAGTGACCTTCTTACAGTTACGGGTTTCCCCAGCTATTTGCATGGAAAAAAAACGAGAGTGCAACGGGGGGAGCTAGGATTTAGACTTAGTTTGAACAATGATTTCACATACAGATGATAAAAGACCTATAAAACATGTCTGCTATAAGTTGAAAGAATAAGCAATTTATTTTGAGAGGTTAGTGCAACAAGCTTAAACTAAAGACTAAACAATAGCAGCAATAGCCATAAACAAGAGAAGCTTAAACTAAAGACTAAACAATAGCAGCGATAGCCATGCAATCAATTTAGGCTTGCAATGAAGTGTGTTAAAGGGGAAAGCGTCTCTTTGACGAATGTTAACGAGGCTATCGGGAAAGCCACGAGCTTAAAGTAAATTGTAATCTCATTGGCTGTTGTTTAACTATGAACTCAAAGGTCAAACTGTGTCATAAACCATTTAAGGAAAGTGGAAATTTCCATTGAAGAAGCCTAGGTATCTGGCCCTAAATATAGGGCCTGGGCACTTCCCGGACTAACCGTAACACGCCCTAAATAAAGGGCTGGCGCATTTCTTTGGTTACAGTAGGAATCTTTGAAGTTCAGCATGAGAGTATAGCACATTCAATTATTTTTATTTCTGTAAAATGTTCATACTCATTTTCAGAATAATTGATTTTCATCAAGTTGAGGTATCAACAACTTATTAATTTCATGCAGATGAGCAGATGAAACTGATAGATTCTCTCCCTGCTTCCAAAATAGTCTTCATTCATTGGTATCCACTTCTATTTCTAACTCAGAGTTCTCATTGGTCGTTTGGATGCGCATGGAGATGAATTTAGAGATGCCCAAGTGCCTCTTATGTGGGAAGTAAGTATGTTGTATACATGTTCAGGTTTTAGTGGAGTTAAGGAGTGTGGTTCTATGCACCATTTATAGAATACTCTGTGTAAAGTAAGGTGTATTCCAACTAACTACAATCACATTTAATGGACTTTTCATCAGGAAGGATGACAAAGTAAATAATAAAGCTTACAACAAAGGAAGACATCTTGGATTTGGCTTTGAAGAATTGTGAACAAAAAAGAGCTACAAATATTTTGTATGTGATGATGATTTTGATGTATTTATTGAATAGTGGATGAACTCGTAAAATCGATTTCATTACTGAAAACTGAAGATGTTTTATTCCTCTTCTATAAGATTTATAGGCAGGTTTTAAAATGATCATATACACCTCAACAAAAGAGAAAAATGTCCTTCGCTGAGAACTTGTAATTGATTACCTTGTACTCTTTTTCATTTATTTCTCTCTCTCTCTCTCTGTCTCTCTCTGTGTCTCTCTTTCTCTCTCTCTGTCTCTCTCTCTCTCTCTCTCTCTCTCTCTCTCTCTCTCTCTCTCTGTCTGTCTGTCTCTCTCTCTCTCTCTCTCTCTCTCTCTCTCTCTCTCTCTCTCTCTCTCTCTCTCTCTCTCTCTCTCTCTCTCTCTCTTTCTTTCTCTGTGCATGCATGTGGGTATGTGATTTTGTTTCCGAATTTTGGTTTTCTCCCTCCACCCTGTCCCCTCTTATTTGTTTAACTGTTTGAGAAACAAAAGTGAGACTTTTACTAGAGTGCATAGGTTATTTTGTAAGTCTGTCCATGATGAAATTGGAAGCATGATCAATAATACAAACTCTGTTTTGCTATGTCACAGGAGGATACTTTGTTAGGTGGGGTGAGGCCACCCCAAACTACAATGCTGGTGGCTCTGATTCAGAAACGGAGGGGAGAGTACGGCTGGACCCAAAGTCTGCCCTGTCTTCCATTCAGCCTTTGCTTCAGGCGCATGGCCTTGGTCACGGTGACAGCAAATCAAAAAAGGTAATAGTGTCCTGGGTGACTGAACATAGGAGATTGATTCCTTATGTTGATAGATAAGGATGAAGATAACTTTATCATCCATATCCCTGTAGAAGTTTAAGGTCACCAAGTTAACATCATTTATCCTCCAGCAGGCCATTGCATTCAGTCCTCAATTCCCTGGGGAGCACACAGTACAGCATCCTTCTGTCAGGCATTCCACAGTAACACTGATAAGATCCTTCTCTGCCAAATGTTTTGTACTTATTCACACCTGGGCCAGCTCACAACACTTATTGCGAGGGGTTGAAGTGATTTTTTCTGTTTTTGACTGTGGAGTTTTCAGTTTGGCGTACATCTGTGGAACTGTTAACCCTTGTAAGGCTAACCTGCCGGCTGATCTCAATATGGGTCAATAATCTCGTTCCGCTGTGTACGCGGCTTCCGCACGTGATACCGATAGTTTTCTTACCCGCTGACGAGGCTGTTATGCTTGACCATGGTGTACCTGTGATTATTGTGATTGGTTTTTTAATCACCGTTTAGTTAAGTGACATAGCGGACAATTCATTTTGTTAATGTTTTTGTCATCTTGTTTACATTGCATTGTTTGCTAACAATAACATCTATTACAGCCTACTTTTATAAAACATGAAGAGGAATAAAACTGCAGTTGGCCCATTGCTAATGAAGAGGAATATAAAAGGTATAAATATAATACTAAAAAGATAGAAAACTGGTCAGGACCGAGAAATCTTCAGTGTGACCAACCTTCATACGCAAAAAGGAGACATAGAAACAAATAAACACTAAGCAATGCTGAACGAAACTAACACTAATAGAGTCATTGGTGCAACAACTCATCGAGCCTCGTAACAACAATAAACAAAAGAAAAGACAGAAAGAAAGAAGAAAAACGAACTACAACTGCCATAAGAGAGATGAAGGAGGCATGAAAGGGAGAGAGAAAGAGGAAAAGAAACAAACAGGAGACATAAAGAGAACGAGGAAGATAAAGAGAGATGAATAGAGAGGACGGAGAAAATGATAAAAAGAGACAGAGAGAAAGATGAGGTAACATATAGAGGCGGGCGCACACATGGCTGCATGGTCAAGCTTTACTTCAGTCATTCAATAATAGCGTGGCTGGCTGTGTCGAATTTTAGGTTGTAGAGTTTCAATGAACAACGTTTATCTTTATTTCTAAAGGAATCATTTTCATTCTCACATCTAATTAAAATGATGGAACTATAATACTAATACTAGAGGAAATGTCCAACCGCCTGTCACTAATGCCTATGTGCATAGGTAACACATTCCCATGAGGAAAGAAACAGGCTCCCAAGTTTATTGCTTTCACAAGTGTGTATCTCCCCAGCTGCGGCAACGCGCTCTATCCCAGATCTAACACTCTCCTCAGTTATATGCTTCCCATGCTTTTGAAAACTCACTCCCTACCCTATGTCTATAACTAGTATCACCCTCTCTTCTCATTTACAATGACATGAGTGACCATCGTTTTGTATACTTGGCTGTTCCCTTCCTACAGTTCAATAGTAATCCACCTCCTCCCAAACAGATCCCACCACTTACGCAATCCAGTGGTTTTTCACATCTTCCCCCACTTCCGGATGTAAGTCTCCTCCTTAGTCCTTTCTTTACAGTAGGAAGATAGACTCTTGTAGTTTATAATGTCCATACGCTTCAAATAGCCGCCCTTCCTCTTGTCCAGATACCACGTGTCATCTGGACTTCTTTGAGAGATCAAAGTTCCTTTGTTGCTGGTCGCTGAACTCAGATGAAAGCTTCAATTTCCCTTGTACTTTCAACACTCTAATCTCTTCATTCTTATGTGAAAAAGAGGTGGAGATGTATTTTGACGTATGTGACGTTTGACAATATAACCATCAACACAATGGTCCCCCTGATTGGTCAACCCTGAACATGGTTTCTTTCTATTGACTGAAGGTCACGCCCTCCATTCAGGCTGATCATAGGTGTGCAATGTGATTGGCCACTGATATCTTTTATTTATATCAATCACTATTTCTTGCTTGTGGGTGGAGCTTCTTACTAAAGTAATTGACATCTGTCCAGAAGTTGCGTCAGTCACACGAAGACAAGAGTCTTTGGTTTTGTCCACTTTGCAGAGAGTCCGCAGCCTGCATTTGAGATAGAGCTCCTGTGTGTTGTTGTATCTCTTTATAAGAAATATATCCAGTGTGTTTAGACTCAGAAATGAACTATCACTTTTACCCCTTTAGAATAATAGACTTTCTCTGTTTGACGTGGCGTGGGTTGATCAACGTAATTGGTCAGAATAGAGGCATCCCCGAAACCCGTCTTTGAGTGCACTGCAGTGCAGTTATATGGGACCCGCCACTAACGTTTTGTCTTGCTGGAAGGCCAGGAGTGATGCAAATATACAGGACCCGCCAGTAGCGCAGGCAAAAATAATTTTCAGGCTTTTTTCTTGTCTTACTTACTAATCAAATCACTCAAAACCTGTGCAAAATCTTTTTTTCATTCAATATCTAAAAAGATAAGAAATTGAGATATTTTAGATATGTGTTTTTTGTTGCATAATTTTGTTAAATGACACACATTGTATATATAATGCAAAAATGACATTTTTATTACCAACATTTTTTTCTCTAAAAAAAGTGCACCAAATTTTTGTTTTTAAATTCTTTGTCACTTTTGTTTTTAAATGACAAGAGCTGTATGTATAACAAGTATCATACAATTCGGTCAGTAAATAAAGACACTTAAGGGAAGGGCGGCAGTAAAGGGTCGATTTTAAAATTTTGACTCAAATTAGAAACTTTCACTTGTGATGGCTATGTACCACCTCTAAAACGTATATCATACCCTTAGTTACACAATATTTCCATAGCAACTGTCTCCATGACCGTCTGAGCCTTTTTTTGATTTAGAGCTTCGTTTGTGGGGTTTTTTTTACAGATTTTTCAAATTTTATGCACATATAAACACATCAAACAAACATATCATTATTTTGCTCAGATAAAGTTGTGACACACATTATAGAGAAGCTGTAAATCAAAAATGATGAAAATCCGGCAAGAGGTTATAAAGTTACAGTGATATTTATGTCTAAAAATAACATTTCGAGAAAAAAGCGATTGAAAAAAAGAAAAAGACTTGTAGGCAGTACAACAGGGTTAGACCATCCCAACGGAGTTTTTTTCTTTTGATTGCCTAGTTTCCGTGGTTGAAGGATCCACAGTGGATTGTCCAGCGGTCAGTGTTACATCATGGATAGACGATGGTCTAGCACCGGACGAAGATGTAGAGGCGGGGAGGGCACTCTGAGAATGGTCATCATGAACGGAAGTCTCGAGGATCACTGTGGGCGGGAGGGGAGCGGTGATAGCGACGGTGTTTACAGTGAAAGACGGGGATGGAGGTAGTGAAGTGGGTATAGGTGATGGTAGGACAGGTGAGTCAATAGCATGCAGGCCTTTTGACTGTGGTGTAGAATCATGACGTTTGGAACAGGATATTGCTAGATTTTTCTTATGATTTACAATGTCCTTCTTCTTTCTTGGCATTATGAACACATTTGTAAAAAACACAAACTAATTAGAAATGAATACTATGTCAACGGCTAAGATAAAGCAAAAGAATACTGGGTATTTCAATATCCAAATGAATATCCCGGTAATAAACAAGAAATATGGTAAATAGGATCAAAGGAAAAGCAATCCCATACACCGGAAGGTAGAATGGGAGCTGATAAAGAAAGAAAGAAAGGAAAAACAACTGTCAGCAGTCACAAAACAATGTTTGTAAATCAATAAATATCCGATTGAATGATAACATTAAAGACAAAGATGCATGAATGTATAGTTTGTATCCCCACGCAAGTGCAGGCCCACCAACCGTACATCATTCATCCAATAACAATAACATCTGAATTGAAGCATAATAGAATCACAGACAAATCCAAATAAGTAATTGTAGTCCAATGTCACTGCATATATCGTATGAAGTAGTGGAAAATAGAAAACAATTCAACCAAGCGAAAAGAAACCAACAAGAAGTGAAGTCATAACAAATAAACACGTTTGAATAGGTTGCCGGCCATGCATCTATTCTACTTCGGATACACGCTAACTTTGAGAAAGATGATCCGTCTTGTTTGGGTCACGTGATACTGGCATCCAATGAGCCGTCACCAGCTTTTCATTACGAAAATTTCCGGGTGGCGTCGTTTGTCTCCGCTGTCAGGTGACACTCACAAGTACGTGCAATGTGTACGCTATAACTTTATATGGAATGCTGATTTCTCAAGGGTGCTTTGTTAGATAGATATAAAATCAAAGATTCTCATTAGCTTAATGATCGTAGTTTCTTGGAAAGGAGGAGAGAGTAAATTTTCCATCGATACATAGCGATCCTGTTTATGTAAAGGCTAGATCGCATGATGAAAATGTCAATTACCACTGTTTTTCTGACATAGATTGTACAAAATTATTGTAGGGTAGCCTATTTCAAATATTATTTTTAGAATGAAAAGGACTGATTTGGCTAATGCTACTATTTGGAAATGAAAGTAGAGATATTGAAGTGAACGATAATATGCAAAAGCCCAGATTTAGATGGGTTGACCCAAAATCAACCTTTTTACTGCCACCCTTCCTCTTAAAGAAATAGAGCTGTACCTCATATCTCAATATCATTTGATGAAGAAGAGAAGGAAATCTATGATTGCCTTTGTTGTACAAGATTTATGCATTGAAATGAGGTAATACATTGAAATGTGAAAAATTTGTTAGTTATTCTCCCAAAAATTGTCAAATGGGTCAAAACCATGCTATAATTGCTGTTTTTTTTCTTTGCTGTTGAATTAAATTTACATTTTAGAAATTGTTAAAAAAAAATCTTGAATATGAAAATCCATGGTTATTTTGACATGTTGTCACAAAGTGCCATTGTTCATCATGTAGTAGGAATTTACTTTCTTCTTAGGCAAGGAAAGGTAAATATTTAGATAATGTCGGTGTAGCTTTACAAATTGCCACATTTTCACCTTCATCTGAAATTAATTAAATACCGCTTAATGCTGCACAAAAGTCATGTATTTAAGTATAAAAAAATCCAACCATCTCTTGTGAATGAAACTATATTGAAGAGTCTGTGGGTAAGAAGTTCTCTAAATAAAGGATTAGTATCATTACATAGGTGCTATTTATCATTACATTACATATTCATTTGCTTTTAAAGGTAAAATTAGAGAAAGAAAAAGATCCAAATGCCCCCAAGAAGCCAGCCAATGCCTTTCTCATGTTTTGTCAAACGCAACGGGCATCAGTCCAAGAGGAATATTTAAAGGTAATTTTCATTGATTTCTCATGTTCTTCAATAATTGTGTAAATGATACTTGTAAAGAATGCTCTCAAACAATGCAGGAAGGATAATTTATTGGTCCTGGATTTTAAAAAATGAAAGTGTATAGCTTTATATCCATGTCTCTAGACAACATGTTGTCTTTTGTTATAGATGAACAGTCTAGCCTTGATAGGAAAGAATTCATAACTTTAAAAAAAATGTAAATTCAACAAAACTGTTGATTAGCACTTTCTATACCAGATGTTTTTGCACCTCTCTGCTTCCCATTACCAGCTGTTTTGGGAATGTTTTTAGAAATTGGGTATGTGAAGGAAAAAGAGTAACAAATTAATGATTTGACAAAAATCTTTGAAATTTCTAGACAGTATCCGATTATCTTTGAGTTTGCTCCTCAATACTCTCCTTTTACGACCATGCCCACCTCTGTCAACATCACCTCCACAGATCACTACACTAGATATACCACTATCCTGCTCTTTTCCATCACCACTACTATGCCTATTACTTCCAGTATCCTTCATTGGATACATATTCATCCAAATCACTTGTATATTTCACCACTGGATCTAATTAACCCATTGCTTCCCATTGCGCCCGCTAAAATCCAACATCGCGTTTCTCAATGCGCCCAGATGCGCCTGACTCAATTTCGAAAGTACTCGTGTGTGTTGGAGCTATGTACGTCGAGACTGCAATCAATAAATTACCTATGTTACTTTCAGGAATTGGAGAGTACATTAAACCGAAAGTACATGTTTACTTGATCTAAAGTGTTTTACTGGTTATTGAACCGTTAATTTTTTAAGACATGCGAAATTTATTGACAAATGTGTACCTGCTGTGAAAGGGCATTTTATTTTCTCAAATCCTTGTGGAATGAAGATGTTTAAGGCAGTACAGAGGCAATTGTTATGAATTTTAAAAGTGAATCAGACTCTCATGTTGAGTTTGAGAATGATAGCAGGTTAGATCTAAATCCAGATCAAAACACACTGACGGAGAGTCACTATCTTCACCTGAACAATCTAATCCTGAATGTTCCAATGAACGGAACAATGTTAAAGATAATATGGATGCATGTCATATATGAAACGAAAGAGAAATTATTCAAGCATCTAAAAGAATTTTTAGAATGAAGTTATTTTAAGTGATGTATGCACAAGAAATATTTTACAGGCACCATGTCATTATGTTGCAGGAGTTACTTCCCTGTGCTTAGTAGTTCAAATCAGTAACCTTATGAAAACGGAGTGCCATGTGGAGCAGTAATAGAGACCAAGGGATATCGAAACGAAAGTAGAAGTGAAAATGATAATTGGTATGTTGGCGAATGCTGGTTCTCTAGCATATATAATGAATTCGACAATCGTCAAAATCGATCATGTAGTTTACAAGGCGGAATTTCGACTTCTGTCACAATCAGTCATGAAGTAACATAGTGGAAACATGAAGATCGTCTAAACAGCCATTCACATGGATTACTAGTTTCTTGGTTTTCTGGGTAATCCCATCCTGAATCAAGAGTTTCATCGGCATCACCTCGTCCCAGCCTTGCCTCCTTCCTTTTTTTTTAGGTCTAGTTTAGTGCGGGTCGCTCTGTATATGCAAGATCACTTCACTTTCACTATCATCATCAAATATGGCTTCACTAACACAATCATATCCTCCAGTAAAATCATTATTTTGTGCACTGAAATCTTCATTTGAATTGAGATCATGACAAAAAAACATCTGTGGTGTCATCTGATCCCATCTTTTTTATATAAATATCGGGCTAAAAACGACTGTAGATTGAGTACTCACATAATCAGGTTATTTCACAATGCTGAAAATTTAGAGTCAGTTGAGGGATCTCTGGTTAAGGAAATGGCTCTAGAAATTCAACAACGTCGTACAATTTATTAATCCTGTGTTTTCTAGGTCGTAGTATAATTTTAACATATGTCACACTACTCAACCTGAGCTTAAGTTGAATATTGCGACAGAAGTCAAAGTTAGCAATCCAAGTCTTAAATTTTATATTTATGATATAACGTAAGTGCTTAAATGATGCACATTGTTAAATTTGTGATAGTCTGTGACATGTATTTTACTCACTAACATTACTGATTAGATTGTCTGTTACATACAATTTTGAGATTTACTTCACATATCAACTTTTGGCTTATAAATGTAAAGCATTTTTGAATACTATGAAAGAAACAAAGAAGGCAGGAAAATGAAATTATGATGAATGAATTCTTAGTTTGATAGGTTAGTAGTAAAGGTCTTTCACGAAACTGAAATGTTTTTCTCTTTTTTTAAAGGAACATAAGGAAGAAATTGCTCATCATGAGTTGACAAAATCTCTTGCACAGCAATGGAATGCTCTTGTACCAGAGGAAAAGAGGGTAAAAAAAATAATTTCAATGCCAATATTTTCTTTTTATTATAGCCATTTGTTTTTATAGTTCTCATAATTCCTTATCTTAATCTTTATCTCCCCTTATCAGGGATCTCTGTTGAGGGAAACTCTTTGCTCCAAAATATGTCAAAAACTTATTTCTGGTCTTTTTCATGTTATGCTGCACTTCCTTTTTTGTCTACCCAAACAATTGCGTTGCCTATTTTAGCCCCAGTTCACTGACATTAGTCTACCATTGAGTACAGGTTTTCTTGACTAATAAAATTAGCTGAGAGTGAGAGGCATGATTTATTTTGCTTCAATTTCTTTATTAAATTTATTTGTTTAAAAGCTTGTTATTTTAAAATCTATTTTTCCAACAAATTTTTTAAATGTAAAAAAAATACAAATTTCTTAAATACATCATATATTTTTTAAAACGGATTCTTAATGCGTGAAATGAAATGTGTAGTTCTACAAATATATAGACTTACATACACAAACAGATATGATTTGTGTATACGATCTCTGCATGTACATAATATAGAATATATGTCTCCATATTATCACAATTTGTTGTTTAAACATATAGATAATTTTTAAAATTACCATTAAAATCACCCTAATCTGATACTGTAATCTGTATCTTTGACACCCCTATGGTATAATCCTTGTTATATGACAACTTTACAAGTAAAAAGGATGTCCATGGGAAAACTTTAAAATCATATATATGGCTCACAATCGGTTGTACAGCTTTCAAGTTTGTTTTACATCAGATTACTTTTCTTTTGTATGGATTACAAGTATTTTATATAAAATAAAATGCAGGATTTTACTATTAAGTTTACATTTATAATAGACAAAAAAGACTTAGAAATTAAAATAGAATTACCCAATTAAAGATTCAGTTCTCATTATGTATCATTTGTGGACTTTCCAATAAAGACGCATCATGCTTAGAAACAGATTTTCTGTATATTGAGACAATTCCTGTTGATAAGATTTTCTATTCCATTCCAGAATGATTTAATGCTTTTGCAATATAGAGATGTTTATTTGGTTCACTTTGAGTATTACAAAATTTCTTTGTGTACTGAAAGGTGACAGAAATTTACATTTTGAATAGAGATTTGGTATTTGAAGACATTAAGAAAAATGATGCTAGTTCAAATAGATTAATATTTTTGCCTTTTATATTCTTGTCTTCCAAAAAAACGAACATAAAGAAAAAAAGTTATTACTTTCTATAAGTTCTCAAATAGAGCTGTTTTGTGTTACAAATTGTAAAAGAGATCCCATCTTTGATTTTTTACAGATTTACTATGACATGTACGAAAAGGAAAAGGAGCGATATGAGAGAGAAATGCGCATGTACAAACCAAAGCAAGAGGCTCCAAGTGAGGACAGCCCATCTGATTTTGCAGGTGGAAGTACCAAAGCTGCTTTAACAACTGTCAAGGACGAACCTCATGTGTAGAGACTACGTACTACCAAGAACTTTCTAGATCTGTGATGGTTGACTCTCTTCATCCTGCTCATTATGAGCTAAGTAATTACTGATGTGTAACTCTGACGCAATAGACTGTATTGAGAATGAAAGCAACCATATATGAAGTATATACGAAAGTACATACAGAAATGCCTGTATTTAACTTCATTTCGCAAATGTTATGTGTATAAACTATGCATCCTACTCATGATGTAAATAGGAATATTATGACAGCTGGGTGAATTATATTGTCAAAACAGATTTTTACAGTCCTTAAAATACACAATTTTAAGCACTACCATTGAACTCAGTGTGTCTAAGTAGATGGAAAATATGGAAAAATATCATATGAATGCACTGCCATCTTGGATTTTAATTGATAACTATATGCTTTTTGGGTTTTTAACAGATTTGATGGTGGCTGCACACACACTAGAATCTCTCATAGCGGATTTTTGATAAATGTAATGATTTTGATTTTATGAATATCTTCAAAACGTATACAACAATTTTTCCATTTTTTGTTGCAAATTTAATCACCAAAACAATTGATACACAAATTTGAAATGATATAAAAAATCACCGCTGAGCGATTTTTTTCTTTTGATGCTATACACCAAATGTTGGGGCAATCGGCTATAAATAAAAAAAAGAAGTTAATGAATCATCGTCAAAAATTCGTATTTGACATTATTCTCTCTGTTATTTGAATGTCTTTCTCTCATAAACCCTAGGAAAGAGTAGGATAATACTTTAAAACATTCTAAAACCTTGAGACACTCTCAACCACTTTTTGTGGACCCTATTTCAACTGCCCCAGCTCCCTTTTACTCAGGTCGGACGGCACCTTTTTGATAACAGGTGCGTGGAATATGTCAACATAATTTCCGGCTGATCTAAGGCAAAATTCAGGACAATTTGTCAGAAGTAGATATTTTGGATAGAGTACATTGTGATGATTAAATGAGTATTAATTTACAATACTTAAGACAAAATTATTGATGTTTATAATACAACAGATGTGTTGTGTTTGGCGGTGTAGGTCCTAAAAAACTGTGTGAATTCAAAGAATCGATACTGGAGCTTCTTTATGGTACGATTGTGAAGGGAATGAACTGCTCTGTCCAATAATACAATAAACGAGATCAAAAGCGGCTTGTTCAGGACCCACACCACTCCCACTTACGGGTTTGGTAATATATTGTTGGAATACAGGAATTTATTATCATTTCATAATGTAATAAAGTGGCTTTAATGAATTCAATGAGACAGGCTAGCTATTTTTTTGTAAAGTGAAGAATGCCTGCATTATCATTTTTAATCTAATACCTATTTTGTGAAGGTGACATATTTCTCCATTGTCTGCCCTCAATAGTAATAAAAAGTATAGTTTCCTTTATTATATTAATCATGTTTTTTCTCACCAGAAAAAATAGGATATGATGGGGAAATTGTACTGAAGGGCATAAGAAGAAATGAGGTGTAAAGTATGTTGAATGTTAATGGTAGTGGATGGAGTAACGCATGTCAAATTATCAGCAGGATATCCAATCCACACTACTTTCATGTTACTTTGATTCAATTTGTTTTATTTCTATTTGATGGGAACTTGGTGGTCCAGAGGCAAAGTGTCGACCTCTCAACCAAATGGTTGTGGGTTGAAGCCCTGGCATGTTGCAAAAGTTAAGAGTTTTTTCGCACTCAGTCCCATCGGAGACGGACGATAAAAAGGAGATCACCTTAGCTGTGGATGTCAGTAAAATCAAATGAAATAAAATTCCCGTTTGTTAATCAATGCAGACTTTTCGCATGTTTGAGAGACTTCACTTTTGAAACAAACTCAAAACTGTTATGGTTAACTGCTGTGAAGAGAAAAATCAAGCTTTCTTGCTTTAATGCTTATCTAGTGGCAAATATTTTAATTGTTTTTCACATAAAGTACTCTACCTACTTTTTTTATTATCTTTGTTTGCCTAAGGTGCAAACAGAGTTGATTTGCTTTCCTCTCCCCTTTTCAAATATGTATCACACTCATGAACCATGGAACTTAATCTTTGATCAAAACAGTTCAGAATTATGGATTATCACTGAAAAATAAATATGATAAAAGTTTTATTCCTTGAGTTTTGTTAATTATTTATATTTGTTATTTCCCGACCCCATGTGCTCACCCCAGTTTTTGATATTGAATAGAGAAAGATGAGTGTTGTGTATGAAGGCTTTATTTTTGTGGTAGGAATGAAAATTTTGAATATTACGTATAAGTCAAGTTTTACTTTTAACTAAAATAATACCTGGGAAAGCAACCTATACGTTCTTTTTGTACAATAGCCATAGACTTGTCTATTCTATATGTTTGAATCTTACATGAAGTCGACTCATACTAACAATGTACTACCTACACTTATACCTTTTTTTTTAAAAAGGCTGTAACTCCAAAGTTCTCAGCTGGAAAGAAAATCTGAGGCTAGGACAAAGTGCATGCGAAAACTGACGAACAGACTGGTTAGGTTACAAACTGGTGAGACAGGATAGTTGATGACTAAGGCCGAAAAATATAGTAAGTCCGTCCAACTGTTGTCTTCAAAATGAAGACGGTTGACGGATGCAAACGTATTGGTATACTGCGCCTGCCCTTTTCCGCCTTCATTTTTTATTAATAAGCTCGTAACACACTATTCATCGTTAAAAGCAACTCACTTAGTCACTGTATTTGACACAATGGCGCTTTCAAGAAAAAGCAAGTTAGCTTTGATGCTGTATTTACGAAGAAGAAGGCGCAGCAAACGGCGTTTAATGTCAATTCACCCCATCAACAAGTTAAGGAATGTGTGGTGAATATCACCATCTAATGCCGATGTTGCGACAGGACTCGATCAAATTTAAGAAGTATTTTCGATTGGAAACATTCTACATTCAATCTCTTATCTCTGTTGCTGTAATATCTCTCCTCTGTCATATAAAGTCGGTCTCGATTCAACTGCATTAATTAGTGCCTCCTCTTTTTGCGGTGGAAAGACAGCCATTATTTTTAGGAATTGAAATGAATAATCTGTAAGAAATGCTGTGCACATGAGATAAATCACAACGGTTGTACTACACATTATATAATATTAATATCTGCTTCATCACCGTGTCGGGTCAGACACAATTTCCTGACACTGCTCCCGTCGCAGTGGGAGAATTGATTCAAAATTATCTTATAATTGAAAAAAACTAAATTCAGCTCGAATCTTGCCTAGAATTTGAGTCGCTATTGATCCGATCAACCATTAAAAAGATATTGGACCAGACATATCTCCCCGCTATACTCAGTGACGTCACTGACATCCGGTGAGACAGTGAGCGATCGCTCGTCGCGTCCATCCAGCAAGATGAAATGCAGCACGTTCCACTTCACTTTGACGAACCATGAACAGTTGCTGCTAGTCGGGTGCAATATAATATAGACCGTCCTTCAACACTCTATTTCATTTGTAATTTTGGCCTGCGTTACTTCTTTCCTTCATTTGTCTCCTTCAAACCGAGCGTAGTATATTTTCGGCCTAAGGCGATGTGTCCATCTAACAGACTCAGCACGGTCAAAATCCATCAGTCTCGAGTTACGTCTTGAAGAGAAAGTGATGCAGCGCGGTTTATTACTCATTCAAGTCTTTGGGACCTTAAAATAATAGAAATCTGTGCCTATGTAACCAATACAGCTTAACCCATTGCTTCCCAATGCGCCCGCTAATATTCAATATTGAGCTTCTCAGTGCACCCTGATGCGCCCAACCCAATTTCGAAAGTACTTGTGTGTGTTGGAGCTCATTTATGTTGAAACTGCAATCAATAAGTCACTTGTGATGCTTTCAGGAAGTGGAGAGTACATAAAAAAAAAAGTACAGGTTTATTCAATCAAAATTGTTTTACTGGTTATTTTAATTTTTTAAGACAGACGAAACAGGTGTGTACCTGATGTGAAAGTCTATCATGTTGACTTTGAGTTTGAGAATGATTGCAGGTTAGATCTAAATCAGAACGAAAATTCTACTCCTGACGGGAGTCCTGAATGTTCCAATGAACTGAACAATGTCAAAGATAATATGGATACATATCACATATGGAATGAAAAGAGAAATCATTCAAGCATCTAAAAAAAAATGTCGTTATGTCGCAGGAGTTACTTTTCTGTGCTTAGTAGTTCAGGGTTATTGGCCTAATTAAACCTTGAGAAGCAATGGGTTAAACTAAAAAGACGCGTCGTTTTAATTTTAAGTACCGCATGTGTACCGCATGTTCCATTTTTGTCAGTTGGTCATACAAGTGATGAGTAATTAGCTAAAGAGAGCCTGCCAAAGGCTTGATCAACTCAAAAATGAACTCTTGTTTTAAGAAAAAAAACATTTTTGAATTCAGCACCTCAAAATAAACAATCTTCACAAGGAAACCCGTTTTTCCTTTGTATTTAAAATTCTAGTAAATTAAGGCTTTTCTTTATTTTGGTTGTGACCTGTGACTCACTGCCGCCAAAGGCGAGGAGAGATAACTAAAGGCTTTACATGGTACTAAATTTCATTCACCTTGTTCTCACCAAATCTGTTGTGACATTTTCTACAAGCTGCATTTATAGATTTCTAAACATGGATCTTGAAGTCTTGATGTCGAATCTACTCGGTCGTTCCTCACCTCTCTCCAATCTCCTTGAAAAGTGGAGAGGGAGAGAAGGTGGAAGTGAGTCCATTCTGTACCCTGATATTCATGTGTACTATACTTCATGGCGTAGGGAGATAAATGCTTAAAATTTTGGTATGCAACGAATGTAAAATGCGGTTTGTGTAGAATGAAGTGATGTCCTGATAATGGCGAGTTTACCAATGTGCCGTCGATTCTTTTTTATATTTTTCACCTGAAACTCCGCTAAATACACAATTTTTTATATTTAGAAGTGAAATTGAGATATATTATATTCTTTACGGAAATGATTTAGAAATGTATCAACTAGCCAGGAAAACAAAAATAGAAGCAATTTACTTATATATTAAATAGGAAAAAGAAATTTAGTTTAGTTTAGGCCGACCTTCCATAGGAAGGCACGCGGCACAAGGCACGCAGCACACAACGCATCTCACGCGTGAAAACAAAAGTGGGCACAAAGATTTAGAGTACCGCCTTACATAGGACGACACGACACAACGGTAACGAAAACCGCGTGTGTTGAAAAGTCAATTTGTTCACTTTTGTGAGGCGTGTGGCAAGATTACAGCGCAGGCGAGCTTGAGATGGACGACTACAAGAAGAAACATTTAAGTTATTGAGCTTGTGAGAGCCAGGACTAATTTTCTTCTGCAGATATTGGATCCTGCCAATTACAACCCATGGGGTTCTAGATTCGGAAGCACTAGCGTCTTGAGTTCCTCTTAAGTTTTGTATGACATTCTTAGATAGTTGAACAATTTGTCATCTCTTCGCGTCATCAATGAGCAGAAAGTTCTTTGAAACTCCTCTTGTGCTCAAGAGAAAATGGTCACGACACCATATGGTGCGCTTTTTCTCTTTGTATTTATTAGCAATGCTAATGCTAGCGCAATCGAAGTATCTTCATCAGAAGAATCCATGACGTGATGAAGAAAGGAAGTGTGACTGCCTATACCATTGCGGTGATCTCAGGAGGAAGCATGATGAAAGATTCAAAGATGCGAGTAAAAAGGAAAACAGGACCTACTACTACTACTACTACTACTACTACTACTACCACCAACCGCCCACTTTTGCCATGTGCTGGTAAAGATATGCTTCCAGTGGCGGTGGCCGAGAGGTTAGGCTGCCCGACTTGGGGGGGGGAATCATGAGATCCCGAGTTCGAATCCTGGCAACGTCAGGTCCGACGTAGTGTTCCTTGGGATAGACCCGTAACACGCAGTTCTCTCCCCCCAACCCGGCGCAAAAGGTACAAGCGCTAGCTTGGGAGTAAAATCTGCGTCAGACTAGCGTCCTGTCCAGGGGTGATTATCACCCGTTACCGCTTCACGATATAGAAACCGGGATAAGCCCCAGCTCTATAGGCTAAATGATTTTTATGTCGTGATCCAAATGTAAAATTTTATCAAGAGTAACAGGATGTTTCTTTGATAATTAATAAGTGGGCAAGCCCTATTTGTAGTACTACTATCAATAGGCTATAAACCATTCTCTCCCCCTATTTGTAGTACTATTACTACAACTGAGGAGTTGTTTCTTTATACATTTACCACTTTTCTTCTATTGTGCTATCATTCAGAATATATGCCTTTCACTGATAAATCTTTTTATCCTAGATTGTTATATCTTCTTTACTACTAGTTTATTTAGTTCTATTTTGGGTTAAGTGGTTTTTCTCTTTCCAGTAGTACTACAAATAGTTATTATTATCACAATAGAGTTTCATCAACAATGTTAGTATTTTTTTGTGGAAAAATAGTTATTTATAAACTTTTCTTGGGTTTGACGATTCATTCATACTGTTAAGAGACACGTGCTGGATCGACCACAGCTTACGCACTCTTTAAACTACTGTATCGGCTTCTTGTTTTGGTTCATTTGCGTCATCTGACTGTACTACCTTGTCCTTTTGTTTCTTTTGGACGATTTCTTCTTTCCGTTCTTTAACTTCTTTTTCTTCGCCATTTTCTTTTTGCTGGTTTTCATCTTTTTTGTCTGGTTTTCATCTTTCTTTTTGCTGATCTTTTTGCTGATCTTTTTGCTGATCTTTTTGCTGATCTTTTTGCTGATCTTTTGCTGGTTTGCTGATCTTTTTGATCTTTTTGCTGATCTTTTTGCTGGTTTGCATCTTTGATCTTTTTCCTGATCTTTTTTCTTTTTCCTGGTTTTCATCTTTTTCCTGATCTTTTTCCTGATCTTTTTCTGATCTTTTTCATCTTTTTCCTGATCTTTTTGCTGATCTTTTTGCTGATTTTTTCTGATCTTTTTGCTGATCTTTTTGCTGATCTTCATCTTTTTGCGATCTTTTTGCTGGTTTTCATCTTTTTGCTGATCTTTTTGCTGGTTTTCATCTTTTTGCTGATCTTTTTGCTGGTTTTCATCTTTTTGCTTAGGCTCTCCGTTCTGCTTGACTTCGACATTTGCCACTTCGATTTTATCAGATTTATCTTTTTCGTCACTTCTGGACTTGCCATCCGTTGCCGACTCGTCTGTGACGATCTTATTTGATCCTTCACTCTTGGTTGGCTCATCCTTTACGATGCTAGAATCTTCAGACTTCTTTGTATCCGCTTCCTCAGCGATGCCCGAGTCTCCTCTTTTGTCTTCAGCTCCGCATCTTTTGCTGACTCACATTTTGCGTCTTTCTGTTTGGCGTCAGAATTCGAGTCGTTTTCCTTCGGTGAAGACTTTCCCGACTTGATATCCTTTGTTTGCGACACTTTGTCTTGATCAGTATCTGATTCTTTCAACTTTTCTTGTCTCTCCGTGATTTTAGACGCATCTTTGTCGCGCGATTCTTTATCTTTTGAACCAGCATCGCTTGGCTTTTCATCTGCCTTATCTGAATTTGCAGCTTTGCTGTCATCAGTGGGCTTTTTGATTTGTTCTTTGTCCATCGAGGATGACTCTTTGTCTCTAACCACGTCATCCTTGCATTCGGCCTTCTCATGACCTGACGAGTCGGTCGTTATGGGGCCAGGCTCCTTCGTAACCTTATTCTCATCTTTGTCCGAGGACACTTCAGATTTATTCGATTGCTGGTCAGCCACGGCCTTACTGTCTTTACTTTTATCTGTAATGTCCGATTTGGATGCATCTGTTTTGCCAGATCCTCCTTTGGCGTCATTTTCGAGATTACGCAATGGGCTTCTCTTTTCCGGTTTATCATCTGCGGATTTTTCTCCGGTTTCATTGCTAAGATCATGAAGTTTCCTTGGAGAAACATTCTCGTTCTTGGTTTGTTCGATCACAGCTGAAGACATGGTTTTATCTGGGAGACAAACGAAAAACAATCTGCAAATGTTAACATGTACAAAAATCTTCAAGGTTATAATCCCATCTTTAAAATTCTTATTAAGCAATCTCCTTTTTTCCCCTCAAGAAAGTGAACACCTCACCCCCCCCCCCCCCCCCCCCCCAAAAAAAGAATCCCCAAACAAAACAAAAACCAACAAAACTCGACCAATTAATAATTTAAATTTTGATTTTACCCACATCCACAACTACGGTGATTTCGGGGGTTTGGGTAGGATTCTTAACACAAGCCGCCATAGGCAATAAAAAATACAGTATGTATCATTCACACATAATATCCTCAGTGGCGAGTCACGACTCCTTAATCTTCAAATATGAAATATTTCCATCAATGTTTTTAGACAACCCAGATCTAGTGAGTTTAAAGTTTTAAAAAAAAGCCCGAACAGAGAACATTGTATAGTTTGAAATCTGATAACTATTGTCAGATGCGGTAAATTAAAGATTTGGATTTTTGCAAGGGCTGAGCTCAACACGAATTACTGCCACTGTTAAGCAACACAACCGTTGGGGCTAGGTGCCCGAGGGACTTAGCATGTGTCGGATTGAGCATGGGTCGTATTTGTTAGGGGGGTTCGGAAGAGAACGTTCAGCCTTGAGGTATTGTGATTCAATTTGTCTTTATCCTCCACTCAAAAAAACTAACACGTGTTACTTGTACTTACAAGTTAGATCTGGGAGTGACAATGACGAACTCCCCCAAGTGGACGCGCCGCATAAGAATTATGGTCTAGATTAGGCTTTGAAAGTTATTCACTTTAAACAACGCATCTCGAAAGACCAATGCTAGCAGTAGTAGAATGGTTGGTCTCGGCCAGATATGTCAACGTTCGTTATCATTGACATTTGAACTGCTCGTATTCAACCAAGTCTTGCGTGTCTCGCAATGTGTTAAATGTGCGCCGAAGGAAGAATTTCCATAGTCGGGCACATTCATTAACATAAATTGGCGGAAAGAAAAGAAACCATTATCCTTACAAGTTGCTTTCAATTACAGCAGTATTTCGGGACAATTGAGTCGGTGATCTGACACGGTGAAAGATCCAAGACAACTAACCACTAACAGTTTATCTTAACACGAGCAGTTCAAAAGGTCAAGTCGATGAAAACTCAGTGCGACATATTCGACATGGACCAGTCATTGAATCGAAAATCCCATTCTTCACATGGATCTAATTTGCATAATAATTTGCATAATGACCTGCATAATGATACTATACAATAGATTTAGCTTTCGTAAAATAATCTTACTACAATCCCTGAAGGTTGAATCCTCCCCTCACCACCCCCCTTTTCTTAGCCTCACTCCCATCTAGATGGAAATTGTGTTTAAAAAAGTTCTTTCGATGGAAATCGGATTTCATAACATCAGTTTACAATGGCTATACATCAAGTTCAAAATTCGGGATTTAGTCGTGGCAACTTAAAAAAGCGGTGCGTCTCCCAAAAGGTCGTGGCTTCAAGCCTCGGCAGGTTTGAAACATTTTTTTAAGACAGTAAATATTCTATATTTAGAAAGTTTTGCAAAACGGATGGACATAGAGCTAGAACTTGGGCGACGATATCTGAACATGGTTGAGTTTAAGTTCCCTTACTGAATTTCGCTCACTAGCGAAAAAAATAAGTGGTGCGTCGCTTATGAAAATCCACGTTCATATTCATGACTCCCGTCTATTTCGGATCCCACCCAAAATAGTGCTAGAACTCCCATTTCTCCCTTCCTTTATGTTGCCTGCTATTTGGAAATGTAAATACGAAGCAATTCACGATTTTCTTTCGACTAAATTTTATTTTAAGCCATTTCAATACTGGAAAATCCGAAGGAAAAATCCCAACTTCCAAACCAACAATAGTGGACAGAGGTCTGCGGTACTCTTTAGTTGCCGCGTTAACATTGGATTGGGCCAACTGTCTGAGTCGCCAAAAAAAAAATAATGTTTTCCGGTTGATAAAGATCTATTTTAACTATCAAAGGCCCCGACCACAGAGCTTTGAACACTCCCAGGCCAGGCAAAACGCAACATTTCACAGTGTGTACAGGCTATTTGCCTACGAGATGGATCTGGAAGGAAACTCAAGTGTACTCGTGGCATAATATTTCGACTTCAATTCTCACTCAGTTAGGCAAAGTAAAGTCAGGAGGGAAGGTTCAGTTCCACAAGTCTAAATTATGAAAACCGAAAATTGAGCACACGATTCTGACTTGCTCCATATTTTGCTGCGTTACCCTTTAATGTATGTATGGATCTGTGGGGCGTTTCCTAGGTAAGCATACATCTAGATTTAATAAAGTATTACACCGTTCGTCGACTACAACTCTTCGACAAGAAATCACATTTGAAGAATGGTGGCAGAGCCCTGGCAGTGAAACCGATCAGTGATGGAATTTTCATACATAGGATACTAGATATGTAGATCTAAAACAGCAATATTACAATTTCAGTTCTCAGAGCAAAAGTCAGGAGGGGAAGGCGGCCCAGTACCGCAGTTTCCACGATTCTGACGACACACATGGCTGCAGTCCCATCTTTTCCTGCGTTACCTTGAATTGATTTTGGGACGTTCACTAGGTAAGCATGTACAGTACAACTGGGTCTAGTTAAAAATTACATCGTTCGCCGATAACTCAAACGTTGACGAGAGAGCACAATTCTGAGAATAGCACCGGAGCCTTGACAGTGAATTCGATCAGTGCAAGGTCTTTTCGTAAGTTTTACTTTGAACAAAATATATACGTAGACATACAGAAGATAAAAAAAGTCATAAATTAATAAAGTTTGCCTTTATACAGTTACACAAAACGAGTGCGCTTTGTTAATACTCACACCAGAACGAAAAACTTTAAAAAGCGATTTTTATTGTAATGGTAACTATACTGTGTAAACGTATGCTGTTGGATATCAAAGGGAGACAATGTCCGGACTGTCTAAACTAGATCCAACACTTAATATTAAATAATTAAACAGCGTACCTTTGATTAGAACAAGACCAAAAGTCGATATGCCAAAAAGGACAGTGAATCCACACCACAGGCTCGCACAAAGGCCAAATGCAGGAAAGAGCACATTGCCAAGGCTACAGGTCTATTTAAAGCTTCCTCTGCGGAGTTCAGTTCACAAGGCCATTCTTTTCACGGACGACTGACAGATCTGATGATCATTGAAAGAACAAGCACAAATAACAAAAGCAACGCTCACTCCAATTTCTTGTTGTCACAATTGGTAAACAGACCTTTAAAGTGACGTTCAGATGCACAATCATAATAATTAAGTAACATTTTTGTACCATGTGGTGTGGGCATATACATGTAGAAGTTTAAGATAATCGTTCTTTGTGATACCGATTCAATTTGCTCTCTTCTTTGCTTTACAATGTAAATCTAGTACACTTTAATATGTCCTGTAAACATAATTAAATCTTAAATATTTTTGCACACATAAGGCGCCTGGCCTTAAGGGGCGTGAACATTTTTGTACCATGCATTTTTGGTGTGCTTGCTTGCATCTAAGTTACTATGTAAATGTGGAAAAAAGAAGTTTAAGTAATCAAGTTAAAGCTTTTGATACTGATTGACTTCAAGGATATCTATTTACATAATATTCAAAAAATTATCCTTTTGCTTTACTATTTAAAAATGAGTTAAAAATGTAAATCTAGTACACTTTAATACGGGTGTGTTAATCCTAACCTTATTAAACATAATTAATAAAGAATTTTATTGGTGGTGGATTAAAATTCAGAATTGTTTTTGCACACATCTCGGGGCTTTTGGTAGGATTTTTAAAGTTTTGCCCCAATTAATGAACAACCAAGGGATCTTTAACTCGCGCATTGTGTTGTGTTCTGCACCTTGGAAGTGGAATCGTCACAAGGGCAGAGAGGTGGAGGGGGACCCAAACAACATTGAGGAGGTCGTCAACCATGCAAAAACTCGGAGACTGACTTTACTGGAACCAGACAGAATGGAGAGGAGAGAACCTTGCTGTACAACCTATGCCCACCCCCCCCCCCCCCCGTCCGTGATACAATGTCAAGCTAAAGCTTTTCACAGGATTTATTTCACAAGCAGGGCTTCCTCTTCGATGCGTTGACTTCAAGGATAGCTATATACATAGGTTATACTGTACACAAAAATAAATGCATATCATATCTCAAAAACTAAAGATACAGGAAGGAAAAAAACCCGGAAATGAAATAAATAAAATATGTGCGTCGAGTTTGACTGCAACAAAATTAGATTTAAAAATGAGTTAAAAAACTCTATACCACTACCCCCTTCCACCAAAATAAAAGAAAAGAAAAAAGAAGAAGGGGGAAAGCCAACGAATTTAGAGTAGTGAGAAATGAGTAAATATAGAAACGTGAAAAACAAAATGAAAGTTTTTCCCTTGATCACTGTCGAATTAATCTCCGTCTACAGTTGAATGCTAACTTATTTACATTGAATTGTCGATCTAATCTGGTTTCTTTTAATAAGAATCTCTAGTGTCCAGAATACTGCTTCCTGGTGGTGGATCTGAGAATTCACCATTGTGCTATTTGATTTGATTTTGGTTTTACTCCACATCCACAACTAAGGTGATCTCGCTGTTTGGTAGGATTTTAAATTTGCCCCAATTACCTTGTAGACAACCAAGGGATCTTTAACCGCCACCAGTGCTTTGTTCTGCTAGCCGGACTCAGTCCTTCTCCACCGGTCGCCACCGATTGGACAAGGAGAGACTGGGAGGTTTTGGCTTTTATTATAAGTTGCACCAGCGGGACTGTGCTTATCGAAAAACTCGATTTCTGTTACCAATTTATTAGAGACGGCAGTAAAAACGCAACATGTTCGGAGCATGAATGAACCCACTGACTCATTGTTGACATTTTGATACCTTATTTGTGGTGAGTAATGTGTGGAGCACGGACACGCTCTTCGATTCCTCCGACAACGGACGAAGTTTTGTGTTTTTAGTTGCATGTGTCCGTCTGGCCGGGACATCTGGGAACAAAATGACTTGTTGGTGAAAAAAGAAAAAGGATCCCGATGAACTTTACAGGATAGATCTAACTTCGGTTTTTGACTTGACTTGAGTTTGATTTACTACATCCGCAACTACGAAAACTCAGGGTTGTTGGAACGAGTAGATTTGCCCTGACTGCCCTCCACCAGTAGGTTTCGCCCACCGTCTCAGAATGTTGAAATCTGTTGGGGACCTCCCCTTTTTGTCGTCGGTCTCCGATGGGACTAGTGTCGATCTACCAACCTGGACCAGAGAGGTGGGGATAGATTTTCCCCCAAAAAATACGAGAAAATATCTCAAACGATGGCGGGGCTTGCCAAGACCTATGGGTTGAAGCTCATACCTGACTCTCTCACATCCGAGAGCCACTCCTCATACCCCACCCTCCCCCCCGCGCCCCTCCTCACCCCCCCGCGCGACAGGACAGTTCTATCGTCTATCTCTATCACAAACCGAGCCCGACAAAACTGTCACAAGACTGGTTTGTGACAGTTTAAAAAGAAAATACTACACCACACGAAAACAAAACGGTTGTCTCACTTCTACTGCCCCCTTGTTTCTGTTCGACACATGCATACTTCTTAATTGCCACACCACCAACGCTCCCAGCACCCCACCCCCACCCACATTTATCCACACAGGTGCGAAATATGTGCTACGTGCTTTCAGTTTTGTAGTAGTATCCTCCACCTGATTTTCACCAAATTCATTGGATAAATTGTAGAGATTGCTACACGTTACTTTGGCTTTTATTAAAAGGATGTCCGTGAGATCCGACATCGTGGTTATCCATCAAAAACGTTCCTTATTTCATGGATTTGACATCAATTGGACAGATTTAAAAACGCAACCGATTTCTTTAATTAAAGAAAAACTGTGCTTGTATACTCATTGATTTCACATTTTGAAATGTTATTTGAGGTGAGTAATAGAATGGAGTACCGATATTTTGAAAACATCATTACTGATTCCTCCGACAACGGACGAAGTTTTGACTCAGTTTTTTGTTGCATTCTCCCTCTCTCCTCTCTCTCTCTGGGAACAAAATAGATTGTAACTGAAAAACAAATGAAGGGATCTCTCGATGAACTTTTCAGGATAGATCTCTCTTCTCTCTCTTTGACTTGACTTGATTTTGATTTTACCTACATCCGCATCTCTTGGTGAACTCTACCCCTTATTCTCTACCCAACTCTCCCTCAGTTATTTGGCATGAACTGTCCTAAACTGGGACTGGGACTGGAGTTAACGCTCAGAGTATTGTGATCTGCACGACAGTGTCAGTCATTTTTATGTGAGTCTCCGATGGGGACTAGATGTTTGTATAATAAGTGTATTTGTTTGTGTGCGTGTGTGTGTTTGAGAGAGAGAAACACACAGAGAGAGAAGAAGAAAGAAGAGAAAGAAAGAAAGAAAGAAGAAGAAAGAAGAAAGAAGAAAGAAAGAAAGAAGAAGAAGATATATGAGAGAGCCAAGGACTCCCTCTCTACTATCGAATCCCCTGAAATAATTGAAACAGCAGAATGTAAGAAGAGATAAGGCTAATGTCAACACATGAACATGAAAACACCTGCAAAGAGAAAATAGATGGGTTGTCTGTGTGGAGAACAGGAGAGCACTCTCTCTCTCAGAAAAAACTAAAGAAGTGATTATTGACGTAAGGAAAAATAAATTGGCAATCAAACGTCTCTACATCAGGAATGAAGAAATAGAAATTGTCTGAAAAATTATAAATATCTCGGGGTCACATTTAACAACGTCCTTGAATGGCAACCACATTTATAAAAAAAAATAATTAAAAGGACCAATGCCAACAAACGGGTGTTTTTCTTGAGAGAATTTAAAAACTGAAACATAGATAACAGCACAATGAATTTGTGTTATCAATCATGCATGCAAAGCGGGTGTAGTTTGTGTATTAGATCTACAGGCTGGATTGGACACATCAGAAAATAAGACATGGGATTGATAGATAAAAGTGCATCAAAATATCAGTAACAATAAGTAACCATAACTTAAAGAATTCCATGTCATTTATTGTACACAGTAAATAGAAATCATTTTAACGATTCGACCTATCCATTAAGATCACAAATAAAATTATCACGTCACTCCAGAAGACCCATTCACTTGCTATGCCGAAAGGAAAGATGCAAAAAGTATTTTCTCCCTTCGCAACTAATATAGTCATATATTATCATGGTCAACACCACAATATAACACTGCCTTGTAGTTGTTAGAATTTCATTTAAACATTCATACAACTATTGTCACTGCTTTTAAACAAATCTTGAACCTTTGTATATCATGCGTTATTATTGCCTTGTGTATGGCTATCTTCTGCTACTGTTAAATTTGATATACCACCAAGTAAATATGCCTTTATTCTGGGACAATCAAGATATATCTTATCTTATCTTATCTTATTTTGTACACACACATATATAGATATATATCTAGATAGATAGATAGATAGATAGATAGATAGATAGATAGATAGATAGATGGATAGATAGATATATGGGTAGGTAGGCAGACAGACGGACAGACAGACAGAGAAAGACAGACAGACAGACAGACAGACAGGCAGCAGACAGACAGATAACAAACACACAGACACATAGACAGACAGATAGATATATAGATATAGATAGATAGATATATGGAAATGGATGGATAGATGGATGGATGGATGGATGGGTGGATGGATAGATGGATAGATAGATACATATAGTAGCTAGCTAGGTAAACACTTGTAAATAGACAAACAGAGGAAAACTAAAGGAGAGAAAGGAAGGTGAATTGGAAAACCTTACTTTTTTATTTTTATTTTATTTTGCTCACTGTAAAATTGTAAGTTTTCAGTTCACAGCAGAACGTTTTCATGTTTTGAATTTGTACCTCCTCAATCTAAGTAATCGCCACTGAATTATTCTATAAGGCCTTCATTCATATAATCATCAAACATACATTTATCAAGTTCTATCGGCAACATAAAAATAACCACGAGCCCACTCGTTATGCTTGACTAGACACAGGTACGGATCGGCTGCCTTCGAATAGATTAATCCATAAGATAGGGAACAGT
>JAXRKP010002789.1:0-25000 GCA_037039925.1 Doris montereyensis
ATAGAAAGAATAATAGTAATAAATGGAATAGAAAGAATAATACTAATGAATGGAATAGAAATAATACTACTAATAAATGGAATAGAAAGAATAATACTAATGAAATGGAATAGAAATAATAATACTAATAAATGGAATAGAAAGAATAATACTAATGAATGGAATAGAAATAATAATACTAATGAATGGAATAGAAATAATACTACTAATAATGGAATAGAAAGAATAATACTAATGAATGGAATAGAAATAATACTACTAATAAATGGAATAGAAAGAATAATACTAATGAATGGAATAGAAATAATACTACTAATAAATGGAATAGAAATAATACTACTAATAAATGGAATAGAAAGAATAATACTAATGAATGGAATAGAAATAATACTACTAATAAATGGAATAGAAAGAATAATACTAATAGTAATAGTATCACCTTCAAATGTTCCCAACTGTTTTTAAACTCTATTTGAGCTTGTATACAAAGGTACATCCGCCTGAAAAACAGTTCTACCAGATATTTCCGATAAAAATGAATTGAAATTTCACCTTCGTTCAAATGCCTCTACAACATCTTTTGGTGACTGTGAAGTTGATTCCACGGAGTTTTTCGTTGACATACAGGAAGAAGAAGAAGTCACTCCCACTAACCTCTAACCGTAATAGATCTAGATCTATGAATCATCTTCTTTATCATGTGTTTATATCTAGATCTAGATTCTAGATATTTCTCGTTTGTCGTCTGACGAAGGGTTATAACCCGAAACGTCACGTGTTTGTTCTGTCTTATTAGTGGAGTTGTCACTTATTGTCATATTTCACTTATTGTCATATTTCACTTATTGTGATATTTCACTTTATTGTCATATTTCACTTATTGTTTGATATTTCACTTATTGTCATACATTTCACTTTCTTGTGATATTTCACTTATTGTCATATTTCACTTCTTATTGTGATATTTCACTTATTGTCATATTTTCACTTATTGTGATATTTCACTTATTGTCATATTTCACTTATTGTGATATTTATTGTGATATTTCACTTATTGTCATATTGTCATATTTCACTTTATTGTGATGTTTCACTTATTGTGATATTTCACTTATTGTGATATTTCACTTATTGTCATATTTCACTTATTGTCATATTTCACTTATTGTCATATTTCACTTATTGTCATATTTCACTTATTGTGATATTTCACTTATTGTGGATATTTCACTTATTGTCATATTTCACTTATTGTCATATTTCACTTATTGTCATATTTCACTTATTGTCACTTATTGTCATATTTCACTTATTGTCATATTTCACTTATTGTGATATTTCACTTATTGTGATATTTCACTTATTGTGATATTTCACTTATTGTAAGATATTTATTGTGATATTTCACTTATTGTCATATTTCACTTATTGTGATATTTCACTTATTTTGATATTTCACTTATTGTCATATTTCACTTCTTTTGATATTTCATTTCTTGTGATATTCACTTATTGTGATATTTCACTTATTGTCATATTTCACTTATTGTCATATTTCACTTATTGTGATATTTCACTTATTGTGATATTTCACTCACTTATTGTGATATTTCACTTATTGTCATATTTCACTTATTGTCATATTCACTTATTGTGATATTTCACTTATTGTCATATTTCACTTATTGTGATATTTCACTTATTGTGATATTTCACTTATTGTCATATTTCACTTATTGTGATATTTCACTTATTGTGATATTTCACTTATTGTCATATTTCACTTATTGTCATATTTCACTTATTGTGATATTTCACTTATTGTGATATTTCACTTATTGTCATATTTCATTTATTGTGATATTTCACTTATTGTGATATTTCACTTATTGTGATATTTCACTTATTGTCATATTTCACTTATTGTGATATTTCACTTATTGTCATATTTCACTTATTGTCATATTTCACTTATTGTCATATTTCACTTATTGTGATATTTCACTTATTGTCATATTTCACTTTATTGTCACATTTCACTTATTGTGATATTTCACTTATTGTGATATTTCACTTATTGTCATATTTCACTTATTGTCATATTTCACTTATTGTGATATTTCACTTATTGTGATATTTCACTTATTGTGATATTTCACTTATTGTCATATTTCACTTATTGTGATATTTCACTTATTGTAATATTTCACTTATTGTCATATTTCACTTATTGTCATATTTCACTTATTGTCATATTTCACTTATTGTCATATTTCACTTATTGTCATATTTCACTTATTGTCATATTTCACTTATTGTCATATTTCACTTATTGTCATATTTCACTTATTGTCATATTTCACTTATTGTCATATTTCACTTATTGTGATGTCACTTTATTGTCATATTTCACTTATTGTGATATTTCACTTATTGTCATATTTCACGTTTATGTGATATTTCACTTATTGTCATATTTCACTTATTGTCATATTTCACTTATTGTGATATTTCACTTATTGTCATATTTCACTTATTGTCATATTTCATTTATCACTTATTTATTTCACTTATTGTCATATTTTCACTTATTGTCATATTTCACTTATTGTCATATTTCACTTATTGTGATATTTCGCCTACACACATGGTGATAGGTCGGTAGAATATGGAGGATGGGTAAGAAAAATTCGAACGTTGTTTGTGGTCAAGGACTCCACCGCCTCAGTGGCTGTGGGAGCACTGGTACGGTATTGTCATAGTGCTAGAACAATTATCCCTTGAGCCTCTCTGTAGACTGTGTTGTCTCTAATTCTCTAACACTAACACTGTTGTTAATGGTATACACAGTGCTTTACACACCAATCTGAGCTGACAGCGCGCCTGTTTTGACTGGACGTGTACCGTAGCTATGGTATCTTTTGAGCTGAAAAATACTGGCCACCATTTGCTTTCCAACACTAGGGGATCGTTTTGAATTACTGCACAGAAAGGAGGGTCTCGCAAGGAAAGAACTGCATAGTGATGCTAATGCTAGTCTATTGCACGGCACGTGTGTTGTTATTGTTATCCAAACTGTGTATCGTAATGCTAGTCTATTGCACGGCACGTGTGTTGTTGTATCGTAATTAGTTATTGCACGGCACGGGTGTGTTATTGTTATCGAAACTGTGTATCGTAATGCTAGTCTATTGCACGGCACGGTGTGTTGTTATTGTTATCCAAACTGTGTATCGTAATGCTAGTCTATTGCACGGCACGGTGTGTTGTTATTGTTATCCAAACTGTGTATCGTAATGCTAGTCTATTGCATACGGTGTGTTGTTATTGTTATCCAAAGCTGTGTATCGTAATGCTAGTATTCTTTTATTTCTACTGTGGATGACTGGTTTCTGTACTCTGAATGTGCATTTGCAACTTTGTTAATTTCTTATCAACAATAACATTCAATTAATTTATATACAAATACAATACAAACTATAAGAATAAACGAAATGTAAACAAATCGTTTTAAAGATTATGAGCTTTATTGATGGATAATTTGACATCTGCACACGACACCTATTTGAACATTGCACTTGATGTATAAACTTCTATATCTATTATTATGATGAAAGTAACATACAAAACTTAGAAAAGCACTCATATAATTTCTACAGACTTATATATTTGTAACATCCTGGTCATACAGTCCGTCCCCATTGAGCTCTGCATAATCCGTTTTGCTGGACGCCATAGTGACGAAGGCTTCAGGGCATCATTGAGCCGCTGAGGAAAATGTAAGTTATAGAGTTAATAAATCTTATTGTCACGTGATAAAGGAGGTAGAATGAGAATACGGAAAACACACACGGCCGTTAATGTTATTGAATATTAATTACCAGTTGTGGACAGGTGGTATTTTATACATTTATGAATCAAATCTATTGCTTGTCTGTTGTTTTTTATACGTTTGCACTTATCTCGCTCCATTTTTCCTTTCTTTAAAAATGTATTGCTTGGTCTGTTCATATGGCCTCGGTGGCAGAGTGGTTAGGCCGCGGGATTGAAAATCATGAGGTCCTGTGTTCGAATCGTAGCAAAGCTAGCTCCACCATTGCGTTCCTTTGGAAAAACACTTAACGCACCCCCTCCCACTCGACCCTGGTGCAAATGGGTACAAACACTAGATTGGGAGTAAAAACGAGTGTCCTGTCCAGGGGTGGTTATCAGCACGCTACGCAAACAGGCTGTAGTGTAAGGACCGTATTCGCCTTGAAGGACCTTTACTTTTTTATCTGTTCAATAATTTATCTATCAATAATATCTATCTATCTATCTATCTATCTATCTATCTATCTATCTATCTATCTACCTATCTATCTACCTATCTATCTATCTATCTATCTATATTATCTCCTGCGGGGAGACCAGCCCATACCAGGCGCGGCCCCAGGTTGTGGATAGGGGGAAGACCTTTAGATATAAGCAGTCGCCGACAAAACTGGCGCTAGTCATAGAAGGGTAGGGTGGCCTTGTTGAATGGGAACTCACTCCTTAGAAAATACCTAATAGGCTCGGTGAAATGACTAGCAGGCGAATAGAGGCGCCTTGATAATCTCACCGAAACATTTTACACAGGAGAAGGAAACTCAAATCTAAAATCAAGGGTAGGCAGGACTCTATAGCTCGGGACAGCAACCAGCCTACGAGTCAGTGAACCTCCAAAATAATCGTGGCCCTTCAAGTCCGGCGGTTGGGGGAGGGCCAGCAAGCCAGCATGTAAAAGAAGAAACTACGCTACAGAAACTGCGACCACAAAACTCAAACTGGCTTGTATCAGGAAGATTCCTCTCCAGAGAGGTCTATGGCATGGGGTGGTGAAAGCTCTAGAACAGTAGATGAACAATATGTGCTGTCTACAGAACAGATTTCAAGTTCTATATAATTGTGTCATGAGAAAGCAGTTTTACCACACATGGGACAAAACTCTTTTATTGCATTACTGGATGGAGCAGTCCATTCCCTTGACACTCATAATACGAAGGAGCCACACTGGAGGGAAGTCAAATGCGAAATATGACAATGACAACTCCACTAATAAAGACAGAACATTATTAATGGAGTTGTCACTTATTGTCATATTTCCTTGACATTCGTACTGTAACAAAAGCTCAGTATCGATTCTTTCATTTAAACGATGTTTTTTAGAAATGGTACTGGCCTGACCTTCAACACATCCGCTGTGGGGCATACCATTATAAAAGCCGAAAATTTTGTTTAAAGTATATCAAGCTGGTACTTAGTTTAATTACCACAAACTACGCTATTTGAATAATCTACATTTGATGAATTATTGTCAATATTATTTAAGATTGGCCGAATATTGTGGGAAACGTTCCACACACCCTCTTATAAGAAAAATGCCACCCCGACATGAGTATAAGGGATTTGGAGCAGTTGGAATAGGGTCGACATGAAGTATTTGATAGCCTCTCACGATTGTATGATATTTCAAACTATTAAATTGTTCCTTTATAGGTTTATATGCGAACAAACATTCAAATAACGGAAAAAATTGTTTAAAATGTGACTTTCTCAAAAGGTTACTGTTTGACATTGATATGCGATCTATTTTTTTTTATTTATTGTCCGATTGTCCCCAAATTTGGTATATAACATTTATAAAATAATTTTTTAAAATTCATCCAATATGTTTTTTCGATATCTCTTCAAAGTTTTGCAAAAAATTTTTTTTTTGTGATTAAATTTTTGCCAAACATTGGAAAGGTCGCTGTACGCATTTAAAAAAATTCAGAAAATAAAATTCGTTTCATTTATCCAAAAACGCTACTGGGTGCAGCTAGATATTGAACCAAATAACGTGTGTGCAATTGTGTTTATAACTGAAAAAGCATATTTGAAATGCTGTTATTATTTTCGCAATGAAAATCCAAGATGGCGGCGTTCCTATGGCAACCATATGATAACAAATATTTTAATATCTGTTTCAGCTAATTTAGACATGCCAAGTACAATGGCAGTGGTTACAATTGCCTATATCAAATAAATATTTTTTTAAAAACATGTTCAGCCCCCGCCCCCCCCTCCACCACCACCACCATCACACCATTTGATTTTCATACTATAATGTGTTGGGTTTTTTTTTTCATTTCATGAGTTTCACCTTCCGTTCCTATCTACACATCATTTCAACGTACCCAAAATATGTTAAGCAGATGCAATAATTAAGAAAGCAGGTGATAATTGAAAGGATTAAAATTTATTAGAGGTATAAATAATCACGAAGCACTTGCGTTTTGAATTTGACCCATTGCTGAATGACAATAAAACATTTATGTTATGCAAAAGAAAAACAAACAAAAAAGGAACGAAAATGGAGGCTAAAGCAGGAGAAAACAGCTTTACCTTTTTAAAAGGCCCTTTTCTTCTGCTCAACTCACAAAAGGCCGCAATAGGTATTGCACACGGTGGTAGTAGTGCTAGGGCAATGCCCCCAATGTCCGAAGCTGTGTTGAATCCAGATAGCTCAGTACTAATGGATTTGAAGAAGACAAACCAGTGATCCACAGAGCCTTTTGAGGAGAAAAAAGGCCACCCCAATAGAATGACATAATTCCATAGCAGATAACGTCTCCATTAGACAAACACTAAACATTTCGAGAACAATGCGATTGGTACATGTATCAATATTCAGTGTCATGGAAAATGTACAGTGTCTTCCAGAAGTCTTCTGCTTTCAAATCGCTCTGCTGATAAAGATATCATGAATGAATTTTGTTCCATTCAGACAGCATTGACGTTTAAACGATACTACATTTATTGTTTTTACATCGCACAATTAACTGCTACACCCGGTTAACTAAAATAGAATAGAGTGAAAAACTGGCAACAGAATGTGAGAAAGCAGGAAGTGTGGAATGGCTATTTGAAACCAAATCGCCCCTAGACGTGCCCAACGACATTATCAAAACAAGTACAAAAGAAAACATTCATTGGATTTTTGGGTTCCTAATTGTTTTACAACTTAGCTCAGTGGCAGATAAAGAAAGAAAGGCATGACCAAAACCAAGAGTGGGAAAGCTGCATGAGTTAGATCTATATATCAACGGTGGTAGCAGAGCATTTTAACTGACATGTATAATTTTGTAAAGGATTAATAATGTCTGAATACTCGAAATCCGACTTAAGTCTGCGTCCCAGGCTGTGTTTGTGGCTCACCGGGTTGACCTAAATCTGTTCGTACTGCAGCATGACAATAATAATTGGATTTTTATAAATCAACTGTTCTTCTAAAAACAGAAGGTGAAAGACCTTACATGTTTTTTACTAAGAATAAACCGCTTAGTGAACATGGCAAGAACTTGGGCAAAGCATCAAAGTGCTGAGCACATCAAATGATGAGCACATTGAAACACATTTAAAAAACAGTCAGTTCGGTGATTCATTATTTTCTATTATTTTGTCTTCTAGTTTGTGTTACTGTTAAACAAAACTCTAGTGTTTTCTCTTTCTTTCGGCCTTTGTTGTACGTTTCATTCTTTTTGTTTAGTTTTGTATTAAGCCGTTTCGAAATTGGCAGAAGATTTCGGGGACACCCCGTATAACGTTGATGAAGGCATTTATAAATAATCATTTCTAGTGGCATGAAATTAAATATAATATGAGTTGAAGACATCTAAAGTCTTTCTACTCACGACTCCAGCCTACAGGGCAGTGGTTCTTAACTTGGCTTCGATTGAGCCCCAGGGGTTCGATAAGTCAGTCTCAGGGATTAGACGAAGGTCAAGACAAACACATTGTGTGTGTGTGTGTGTGTGTGTGTGCGTGTGTGTGTGTGTTCCGTTTACTCCACTGAACATTGCGGGATTCAGTACCTACAAAAGGTTAAGAATCACTGATCCATGAGCATAATAATAATAATGATGCTATGATCAGTACATTTATTGCCTTTTGTTGCCATTTTTGCAGGGATTATACACGTGTATGAGCATCATGTGCTTACTACTGACAACTTACCGATACAAATATGGGTGAAATGACAACTTACCGACAAATATGGGTGAAATGCTGACAACTTACCGATACAAATATGGGTGAAATGCTGACAACTTACCGATACAAATATGGGTGAAATGCTGACAACTTACCGATACAAATATGTGAAATGCTGACAATACCGATACAAATATGGGTGAAATGCTGACAACTTACCGATACAAATATGGGTATGGGTGAAATGCTGACAACTTACCGATACAAATATGGGTGAAATGCTGACAACTTACGATACAAATATGGGTGAAATGCTGACAACTTACCGATACAAATATGGGTGAAATGCTGACAACTTACCGATACAAATATGGGTGAAATGCTGACAACTTACCGATACAAATATGGGTGAAATGCTGACAACTTACCGATACAAATATGGGTGAAATGCTGATTGGTGAAATGCTGACAACTTACCGATACAAATATGGGTGAAATGCTGACAACTTACCTGACAACTTACCGATACAAATATGGGTGAAATGCTGACAACTTACCGATACAAATATTGGTGAAATGACAACTTGGATACAAATATTGGTGAAATGCTGACAACTTACCGATACAAATATTGGTGAAATGCTGACAACTTACCGATACAAATATGGGTGAAATGCTGACAACTTACCGATACAAATATTGGTGAAATGCTGACAACTTACCGATACAAATATTGGTGAAATGCTGACAACTTACCGATATTGGTGAAATGTGACAACTTACCGATACAAATATTGGTGAAATTCTGACAACTTACCGATACAAATATGGGTGAAATGCTGACAACTTACCGATACAAATATTGGTGAAATGCTGACAACTTACCGATACAAATATGGGTGAAATGCTGACAACTTACCGATACAAATATTGAAAATGTGAAATGCTGACAACTTACCGATACAAATATTGGTGAAATGCTGACAAAATATTGGTGAAATTGGTGAAATGCTGACAACTTACCGATACAAATATTGGTGAAATTCTGACAACTTACCGATACAAATATGGGTGAAATGACAACTTACCGATACAAATATTGGTGAAATGCTGACAACTTACCGATACATTGGTGAAATGCTGACAACTTACCGATACAAATATTGGTGAAATGCTGACAACTTACCGATACATATATGCGGTGAAATTTGACAACTTACCGATACAAATATTGGTGAAATGCTGACAACTTACCGATACATATATGGGTGAAATTCTGACAACTTACCGATACAAATATGGGTGAAATGCTGACAACTTACCGATACAAATATGGGTGAAATGTACTTCACAGCATACTTGAGTATCACAGGTGGTTTGAAGCCTATCATTTGCTCAATGTTCAAGAACAAACGGTCGGCACCTAAAGAACAATACACAAATATACATTCTAAGATAACAGGCAGTTGTTAAGTTAAACGAATTGCTCTTTTCAATGGGATTATGTCTTTCCCTGCTGACCTTTGCAAGGATCAACCATATATATATATATATATATATATATATATATATATATATATATATATATATATATATATATATATATATATATACATGTATATATATATATATATATATATATATATATATAGATATTATATATGCACATAATATAACTTTTTGTTTTCATATTGATGCACGCCCTATGTCGCCATAGCACGATTATTAGTGATTTGCTTTGATTGGAAATTTGTCCAACAAATGATTTTCGAACATTAATAGTTGTTTTCGCTAGTAAATAGCTAAAATACTTTACTCGAGTGGAAAATTATATGCATTTACAAAACAAAACAAAAACGACATAAAAAGGAGAAATTAACGCGTTATAATCAAACGTAGATCTATATGTTTTGTAAGGAGTCAAGTACAAGAGAGACACCCCACTCCACCCACCCTCGTGAAGTCTCACCGTAGATCCAGGATACTACCAAGCATTGCAATGTGCACGTCAACATCAGGTAACACTGGCGATGTACCAGTCCATCAAATTCAAGATGTACACACCTCCCTGGCATGAGAGCAAAGTCGTTAGTTTGCAATGTAAGCACATGTGACCAATGTCAAAATAAGATCAAATTTTGTGATCAGCCGAATATTTCTTTTTTACTCTAAAGGAAAATCTCCTGTTAGTCACCAAGGAGGGAATCATTTACGACATAAAAATGTAATAATTTGAAGACATGGAAGTGGTATAACTACAATACTATACATACTATGGAATCATTTACGACAAAAAAATGTAATAATTTGGAAGAGGGAAGTAGTCAAGGCCATAAGACAAATCAACTCTAGCAAAGGAGCAGCAGGGCCTGATGTTATTCAAGAAGAAGATGGATGCTATCAAAGCAGCAAATGCATTACACAGGGATTTGTGTTTGTCTGGGTTTTTTTTTCCTTTTTTCCCAAGGTTTGGAAGGAGTGACGATATCCAAAGAGTGGAAGGAAGGAGACATAGCTAGACTACCAAAGGAGGAGATCTCGGAAATTACAACTGCAGACGAAAAAACATTCCCATCTGCATTCCCACACGACGATCGACAGCAAACGTGCTCAGCGTTGGGCCTTTGGATTGAAAGGCGGCTCCTCTATACGTAATTTATCTATGGCGTCCCGCTCATCTATACTTAATGTATCTATGGGGTCCCGCTCCTTTATACTCAATGTATCTATGGGGTCCCTCCCCTTTATACTCACTGTATATATGGGGTCCCGCTCCTTTATACTCACTGTATCTATGGGGTCCCGCTCCTTTATACTCACTGTATATATGGGGTCCTGCTCCTTTATACTCACTGTATCTATGGGGTCCCGCTCCTTTATACTCACTGTATATATGGGGTCCGGCTCCTCTATACTCACTGTATCTATGGGGTCCGGCTCCTCTATACTCACTGTATCTATGGGGTCCGGCTCTATACTCACTGTATCTATGGGGTCCGGCTCCGCTATACTCACTATATCTATGGGGTCCGGCTCCGCTATATTTAATGTATCTATGGGGTCCGGCTCCGCTATACTTAATGTATCTATGGGGTCCCGCTCCTTTATACTCACTGTATCTATGGCGTCCCGCTTATCTATACTTAATGTATCTATGGGGTCCCGCTCCTTTATACTCACTGTATCTATGGCGTCCCGCTTATCTATACTTAATGTATATATGGGGTCCGGCTCCTCTATACTCACTGTATCTATGGGGTCCGGCTCCTTTATACTCACTGTATCTATGGGGTCCAGCTCCTCTATACTCACTGTATCTATGGGGTACGCTCCTCTATACTCACTGTATCTATGGGGTCCGGCTCCTCTATACTCACTGTATCTATGGGGTCCGGCTCCTCTATACTCACTGTATCTATGGGTCCGGCTCCGCTATACTCACTATATCTATGGGGTCCGGCTCCGCTATATTTAATGTATCTATGGGGTCCGGCTCCTCTGTACTTAATGTATCTATGGGGTCCCGCTCCTCTGTACTTAATGTATCTATGGGGTCCTGCTCCTCTGTACTTAATGTATCTATGGGGTCCGGCTCCGTTATACTTAATGTATCTATGGGGTCAGGCTCCTCTGTACTTAATGTATCTATGGGGTCCCGCTCCTCTGTACTTAATGTATCTATGGGGTCCTGCTCCTCTGTACTTAATGTATCTAAGGGATCCTGCTCCTCTGTACTTAATGTATCTATGGGGTCCCGCTCCTCTGTACTTTATGTATCTATGGGGTCCCGCTCCTCTGTACTTAATGTATCTATGGGGTACGGCTCTCTCTTACTCTCTCTATCTATCTCTCTTCGGCTTCTCTCTTCTTCTCTCTTGGGGTCTCGGCTCCTCTATCTCTCTGTCTCTATGGGGTCTCTCTCTCGCTCTACTCACTCTATCTTCCTTCCCCCTCTCTCTCTCTCTTTCTCTCTCTCTCTGGGGTCTCTTTCTCTCTCTTCTGTCTCTCTCTCTCCTCTCTCTCTCTACTTAATCTCTCTCTCTCTCCTCTCTCTCTCTCTCTCTCTCAACATGCCATAGACGAATCGCAAGAAAGCGATACCACATTTATGGACTCGTACACTTATAGGCCTTACTCGAGCCATTACTCGATACCAACGAATACACACAGCCTCGAGATCAGATGATGAATACCAACTCCCATTTTGATACCAATCTACCCTCTGCAACTACTTTGCCGTGACGAGATAAGACTGAGTGAGAGCGAGTGAGAGGCAGTAAATAATTGCCATAGTCATGCAAGACTGACTGAGAGTGACAGTGAGAGTGAGAGGCAGTGATTTCAGTAAATAATTGCCATAGTGATAAGACTGACTAAGGCAATAAATAACTAAGACTGACAGTGAGAGCAGTGAGAATGTAAGACTGGAGAGTGAGAGTGAGAGTGAGGCAGTAAATAATTGCCATAGTGATGTAAGACTGACTGAGAGTGAGAGTGAGAGTGAGAGGCAGTAATTTCAGTAAATAATTGCCATAGTGATGTAAGACTGACTGAGAGTGAGGGTAAGAGGCAGCAAATAATTGCCATAGTGATGTAAGACTGACTGAGAGTGAGAGTGAGAGGCAGCAAATAATTGCCATAGTGATGTAAGACTGACTGAGAGTGAGAGTGAGAGGCAGTAAATAATTGCCATAGTGATGTAAGACTGACTGAGAGTGAGAGTGAGAGTGAGAGGCAGTAAATAATTGCCATGGTGATGTAAAACTGACTGAGAGTTAGAGTGAGAGTGAGAGGCAGTAAATAATTGCCATAGTGATGTAAGACTGACTGAGAGTTAGAGTGAAAGTGAGAGGCAGTAAATAATTGTTATAGTGATGTAAGACTGACTGAGAGTGAGAGTGAGTGAGGAGAGGAGAGTGAGCCATGAGAGTAAGACTGAGTGAGAGTGAGAGTGAGAGTGAGAGTGAGAGGCAGTAAATAATTGCCATAGGGATGTAAGACTGACGGAGAGTGAGAGTGAGAGTGAGAGTGAGAGGCAGTAAATAATTGCCATAGTGATGTAAGACTGACTGAGAGTGAGAGTGAGAGTGAGAGGTAGTAAATAATTGCTATAGTGATGTAAGACTGACTGAGAGTGAGAGTGAGAGTGAGAGGCAGTAAATAATTGCCATAGTGATGTAAGTCTGACTGAGAGAGAGAGTGAGAGGCAGTAAATAATTGTCATAGTGATGTAAGTCTGACTGAGAGAGAGAGTGAGAGGTAGTAAATAATTGCCATAGTGATGTAAGACTGACTGAGAGTGAGAGTGAGAGAGGCAGTAAATAATTGCCATAGTGATGTAAGACTGGCTGAAAGAGTAAGAGTGAGAGGCACTAAATAATTGCCATAGTGTGTGTAAAACTGACTGAGAGTGAGAGTGAGAGTGAGAGGAGTAAATAATTGCCATAGTGATGTAAGAGACTGAGTCAGAATGAGTTGAGAGTGAGAGGCAGTAAATAATTGCCATAGTGATGTAAGACTGACTGAGAGTGAGAGTGAGATTAAGAGTGAGAGTGAGGCAGTAAATAATTGCCATAGTGATGTAAGACTGACTGAGAGTGAGAGTGAGAGAGTGAAAGGCAGTAAATAATTGCCATAGTGATGTAAGACTGACTGAGGAGTGAGAGTGAAAGGCAGTAAATAATTGCCATAGTGATGTAAGACTGACTGAGAGTGAGAGTGAGAGTGAGAGGCAGTAAATAATTGCCATAGTGATGTAAGACTGACTGAGAGTGAGAGTGAGAGTGAGAGGCAGTAAATAATTGCCATAGTGATGTAAGACTGACTGAGAGTTAGAGTGAGAGTGAGAGGCAGTAAATAATTGCCAAAGTGATGTAAGACTGACTGAGAGTGAGAGTGAGAGTGAGAGGCAGTAAATAATTGCCATAGTGATGTAAGACTGACTGAGAGTGAAAAAGAGAGTGAGAGGCAGTAAATAATTGCAATAGTGATGTAAGACTGACTGAGAGTGAGAGTAAGAGTGAGAGGCAGTAAATAATTGCCATAGTGATGTAAGACTGACTGACTGAGAGTGAGAGGCAATAAATAATTGCCATAGTGATGTAAGACTGACTGAGAGTGAGAGTGAGAGGCAGTAAATAATTGCCATAGTGATGAAGACTGACTGAGAGTAGAGTAGGCAGTAAATAATTGCCATAGTGATGTAAGACTGACTGAGAGTGAGAGTGAGAGGCAGTAAATAATTGCCATAGTGATGTAAGACTGACTGAGAGTGAGAGTGAGAGGCAGTAAATAATTGCCATAGTGATGTAAGACTGACTGAGAGTGAGAGTGAAAGGCAGTAAATAATTGCCATAGTAATTTAAGACTGACTGAGAGTGAGTGAGAGAGGCAGTAAATAATTGCCATAGTGATGTAAGACTGACTGAGAGTGAGAGTGAGAGTGAGAGTGAGAGGCTGTAAATAATTGCCATAGTGATGTAAGACTGACTGAGAGTGAGAGTAAGAGTGAGATGCAGTAAATAATTGCCATAGTGATGTAAGACTGACTGAGAGTGAGAGTGAGAGTGAGAGGCAGTAAATAATTGCCATAGTGATGTAAGACTGACTGAGAGTGAGAGTGAGAGTGAGAGGCAGTAAATAATTGCCATAGTGATGTAAGACTGACTGAGAGTGAGAGTGAGAGTGAGAGGCAGTAAATAATTGCCATAGTGATGTAAGACTGACTGAGAATTGATGTAAGACTGACTGAGAGTGTGAGAGGCAGTAAATAATTGCCATAGTGATGTAAGACTGACTGAGAGTGAGAGTGAGAGTGAGATGAGAGGTGATGTGACGGAGACTGAGAGAGTGAGAGGCAGTAAATAATTGCCATAGTGATGTAAGACTGACTGAGAGTGAGAGAGTGAGAGGCAGTAAATAATTGCCATAGTGATGTAAGAACTGACTGAGAGTGAGTGAGAGTGAGAGTGATAGTGATGTAAATAATTGAGTGAGAGGCAGTAAATAGTGATGTAAGACTGACTGAGAGTGAGAGTGAGAGTGAGAGGCAGTAAATAATTGCCATAGTGATGTAAGACTGACTGAGAGTGAGAGTGAGAGGCAGTAAATAATTTCTATAGTGATGTAAGACTGACTGAGAGTGAGAGTGAGGCAGTAAATAATTGCCATAGGGATGTAAGACTGACTGAGAGTGAGAGGCAGTAAATAATTGCCATAGTGATGTAAGACTGACTGAGAGTGAGAGTGAGAGGCAGTAAATAATTGCCATAGTGATGTAAGACTGACTGAGAGTGAGAGTGAGAGTGAGAGTGAGAGGCAGTAAATAATTGCCATAGTGATGTAAGACTGACTGAGAGTGAGAGTGAGAGTGAGAGGCAGTAAATAATTGCCATAGTGATGTAAGACTGACTGAGAGTGAGAGTGAGAGTGAGAGGCAGTAAATAATTGCCATAGTGATGTAAGACTGACTGAGAGTGAGAGTGAGAGTGAGAGTGAGAGGCAGTAAATAATTGCCATAGTGATGTAAGACTGACTGAGATAGTGAGTGAGAGTGAGAGGCAGTAAATAATTGCCATAGTGATGTAAGACTGACTGAGAGTGAGAGTGAGAGTGAGAGGCAGTAAATAATTGCCATAGTGATGTAAGACTGACTGAGAGTGAGAGTGAGAGTGAGAGGCAGTAAATAATTGCCATAGTGATGTAAGACTGACTGAGAGTGAGAGTGAGAGGCAGTAAATAATTGCCATAGTGATGTAAGACTGACTGAGAGTGAGAGTGAGAGTGAGAGGCAGTAAATAATTGCCATAGTGATGTAAGACTGACTGAGAGTGAGAGTGAGAGGCAGTAAATAATTGCCATAGTGATGTAAGACTGACTGAGAGTGAGAGTGAGAGTGAGAGGCAGTAAATAATTGCCATAGTGATGTAAGACTGACTGAGAGTGAGAGGAGTAAATAATTGAGATGTAAGAGTGAGAGGCAGTAAATAATTGCCATAGTGATGTACTGAGACTGACTGAGACTGACTGAGAGTGAGAGTGAGATGGAGTAAATAATTGCCATAGTGATGTAAGACTGACTGAGAGTGAGAGTGAGAGGCAGTAAATAATTGCCATAGTGATGTAAGACTGACTCAGAGTGAGATGAGTAAGAGTGAGAGGCAGTAAATAATTGCCAGTGATGTAAGACTGACTGAGAGTGAGAGTGAGATTAAGAGTGAGAGGCAGTAAATAATTGCCATAGTGATGTAAGACTGACTGAGAGTGAGAGTGAGAGTGAGAGTGAGAGGCAGTAAATAATTGCCATAGTGATGTAAGACTGACTGAGTGAGAGTGAGAGTGAGAGTGAGAGGCAGTAAATAATTGCCATAGTGATGTAAGACTGACTGAGAGTGAGAGTGAGAGTGAGAGGCAGTAAATAATTGCCATAGTGATGTAAGACTGACTGAGATTGAGAGTGAGAGTGAGAGGCAGTAAATAATTGCCATAGTGATGTAAGACTGACTGAGAGTGAGAGTGAGAGTGAGAGGCAGTAAATAATTGCCATAGTGATGTAAGACTGACTGAGAGTGAAGAGTGAGAGGCACAATAGTTGCCATAGTGATGTAAGACTGACTGAGAGTGAGAGTGAGAGTGAGAGGCAGTAAATAATTGCCATATTGATGTAAGACTGACTGAGAGTGAGAGTAAGAATGAGAGGCAGTAAATAATTGCCATAGTGATGTAAGACTGACTGAGAGTGAAAGTGAGAGTGAGAGGCAATAAATAATTGCCATAGTGATGTAAGACTGACTGAGAGTGAGAGTGAGATTAAGAGTGAGAGGCAGTAAATAATTTCCATAGTGATGTAAGACTGACTGAGAGTGAGAGTGAGAGTGAGGAGGCAGTAAATAATTGCCATAGTGATGTAAGACTGACTGAGAGTGAGAGTGAGAGTGAGAGGCAGTAAATAATTGCCATAGTGATGTAAGACTGACTGAGAGTGAGAGTGAGGAGTGAGGCAGTAAATAATTGCCATAGTGATGTAAGACTGACTGAGCCATAGATGTAAGAGAGTGAGAGTGAGAGGCAGTAAATAATTGCCATAGTGATGTAAGACTGACTGAGAGTGAGAGTGAGAGTGAGAGGCTGTAAATAATTGCCATAGTGATGTAAGACTGACTGAGAGTGAGAGTGAGAGTGAGAGGCAGTAAATAATTGCCATAGTGATGTAAGACTGACTGAGAGTGAGACTGAGAGGCAGTAAATAATTGCCATAGTGATGTAAACTGACTGAGAGTGAGAGGCAATAAATAATTGCCTGATGAGACTGACTGAGAGTGAGAGTGAGAGGCAGTAAATAATTGCCATAGTGATGTAAGACTGACTGAGAGTGAGAGTGAGAGGCAGTAAATAATTGCCATAGTGATGTCAGATTGACTGAGAGTGAGAGTGAGAGGCAGTAAATAATTGCCATAGTGATGTAAGACTGACTGAGAGTGAGAGTGAGAGGCAGTAAATAATTGCCATAGTGATGTAAGACTGACTGAGAGTAGTAATTTAAGACTGACTGAGAGTGAGAGGAGAGTAGAGGCAGTAAATAATTGCCATAGTGATGTAAGACTGACTGAGTGAGAGTGAGAGTGAGAGTGAGAGGCTGTAAATAATTGCCATAGTGATGTAAGACTGACTGAGAGTGAGAGTGAGAGTGAGAGGGCAGTAAATAATTGCCATAGTGATGTAAGACTGAGTGAGAGTGAGAGTGAGAGTGAGAGGCAGTAAATAAATAATTGCCATAGTGATGTAAGACTGACTGAGAGTGAGAGTGAGAGTGAGAGGCAGTAAATAATTGCCATAGTGATGTAAGACTGACTGAGAGTGAGAGTGAGAGGCAGTAAATAATTGCCATAGTGATGTAAGACTGACTGAGAGTGAGAGTGAGAGTGAGAGGCAGTAAATAATTGCCATAGTGATGTAAGACTGACTGAGAGTGAGAGTGAGAGAGGCAGTAAATAATTGCCATAGTGATGTAAGACTGACTGAGAGTGAGAGTGAGTGACATAGTGATGTAAGACTGACTGAGAGTAAAAGAGGCAGTAAATAATTGCCATAGTGATGTAAGACTGACTGAGAGTGAGAGTGAGAGTGAGAGGCAGTAAATAATTGCCATAGTGATGTAAGACTGACTGAGCAGTAAATAATTGCCATAGTGATGTAAGACTGACTGAGAGGCAGTAAATAATTGCCATAGTGATGTAAGACTGACTGAGAGTGAGAGTGAGAGTGTAAATAATTGCCATAGTGATGTAAGACTGACTGAGAGTGAGAGTGAGAGTAAGGCAGTAAATATTTGCCATAGTGATGTAAGACTGACTGAGAGTGAGAGTGAGAGGCAGTAAATAATTGCCATAGTGATGTAAGACTGACTGAGAGTGAGAGTGAGAGTGAGAGGCAGTAAATAATAGCCATAGTGATTTAAGACTGACTGAGAGTGAGTGAGAGTGAAAGTGAGAGGCAGTAAATAATTGCCATAGTGATGTAAGACTGACTGAGTGAGTGAGAGTGAGTAAATAATTGCCATAGTGATGTAAGACTGACTGAGTGAGAGTGAGAGTGAGAGTGAGAGGCAGTAAATAATTGCCATAGTGATGTAAGACTGACTGAGAGTGAGAGTGACAGTAAATAATTGAGTGAGTAAGAGTGAGAGGCAGTAAATAATTGCCATAGTGATGTAAGACTGACTGAGAGTGAGAGTGAGAGTGAGCAGTAAATAATTGCCATAGTGATGTAAGTGACTGAGAGTGAGAGTGAGAGTGAGACAGTAAATAATTGAGTGATGTAAGAGACTGAGAGTGAGAGTGAGAGAGGCAGTAAATAATTCCATAGTGATGTAAGACTGACTGAGAGTGAGACTGAGAGTGAGAGTGAGAGGCAGTAAATAATTGCCATAGTGATGTAAGACTGACTGAGAGTGAGAGTGAGAGGCAGTAAATAATTGCCATAGTGATGTAAGACTGACTGAGAGTGAGAGTGAGTGAGAGGCAGTAAATAATTGCCATAGTGATGTAAGACTGACTGAGAGTTAGAGTGAGAGTGAGAGGCAGTAAATAATTGCCATAGTGATGTAAGACTGACTGAGAGTGAGAGTGAGAGTGAGAGGCAGTAAATAATTGCCATAGTGATGTAAGACTGACTGAGAGTGAGAGTGAGAGTGAGAGGCAGTAAATAATTGCCATAGTGATGTAAGACTGACTGAGAGTGAGAGTGAGAGGCAGTAAATAATTGCCATAGTGATGTAAGACTGACTGAGAGTGAGAGTGAGAGTGAGAGGCAGTAAATAATTGCCATAGTGATGTAAGACTGAGTCAGAGTGAAGTGAGTTGAGAGTGAGAGGCAGTAAATAATTGCCATAGTGATGTAAGACTGATGAGAAGTGATTTCCATAGTGTGATGAGAGTGAGAGTGAGAGTGAGAGGCAGTAAATAATTGCCATAGTGATGTAAGACTGACTGAGTGACTAAGAAGTGAGAGGCAGTAAATAATTGCCATAGTGATGTAAGACTGACTGAGAGTGAGAGTGAGAGTGAGAGGCAGTAAATAATTGCCATAGTGATGTAAGACTGACTGAGAGTGAGAGTGAGAGGCAGTAAATAATTGCCATAGTGATGTAAGACTGACTGATGTAAGAGTGAGAGTGAGAGTGAGAGGCAGTAAATAATTGCCATAGTGATGTAAGACTGACTGAGAGTGAGAGTGAGATTAAGAGTGAGAGGCAGTAAATAACTGCCATAGTGATGTAAGACTGACTCAGAGTGAGAGTGAGAGTGAGAGTGACAGGCAGTAAATAATTGCCATAGTGATGTAAGACTGACTCAGAGTGAGATTGAGAGTGAGAGTGAGAGGCAGTAAATAATTGCCATAGTGATGTAAGACTGACTGAGAGTGAGTGAGAGTGAGAGGCAGTAAATAATTGCCATAGTGATGTAATACTGACTGAGATTTAGAGTGAGAGTGAGATGCAGTAAATAATTGCCATAGTGATGTAACACTGACTGAGAGTGAGAGTAAGAGTGAGAGGCAGTAAATAATTGCCATAGTGCTGTAAGACTGACTGAGAGTGAAAGTGAGAGGCAGTCAATAGTTGCCATAGTGATGTAAGACTGACTGAGAGTGAGAGTGAGAGTGAGAGGCAGTAAATAATTGCCATATTGATGTAGAACTGACTGAAAGTGAGAGTAAGAATGAGAGGCAGTAAATAATTGCCATAGTGCTGTAAGACTGACTGAGAGTGAAAGTGAGAGTGAGAGGCAATAAATAATTGCCATAGTGATGTAAGACTGACTGAGAGTGAGAGTGAGAGGCAGACATAGTGATGTAAGACTGACTGAGAGTGAGAGTGAGATTGAGAGTGAGAGGCAGTAAATAATTGCCATAGTGATGTAAGACTGACTGAGAGTGAGAGTGAGAGTGAGACTGACATAGTGATGTAAGACTGACTGAGAGTGAGAGAGTGAGAGGCAGTAAATAATTGCCATAGTGATGTAAGACTGACTGAGTGAGAGTGAGAGTGAGAGGCAGTAAATAATTGCCATAGTGATGTAAGACTGACTGAGAGTGAGAGTGAGAGGCAGTAAATAATTGCCATAGTGATGTAAGACTGACTGAGAGTGAGAGTGAGAGGCAGTAAATAATTGCCATAGTGATGTAAGACTGAGTGAGAGTGAGAGAGTGATTGCCACATTGATGTAAGACTGAGTGAGTGAAAGACAGTAAATAATTGAGGCAGTAAATAATTGCATAGTGATGTAAGACTGACTGAGAGTGAGAGTGAGAGTGAGAGGCAGTAAATAATTGCCATAGTGATGTAAGACTGACTGAGAGTGAGAGTGAGAGTGAAAGGCAGTAAATAATTGCCATAGTGATGTAAGACTGACTGAGAGTGAGAGTAAGAATGAGAGGCAGTAAATAATTGCCATAGTGATGTAAGACTGACTGAGAGTGAAAGTGAGAGTGAGAGGCAGTAAATAATTGCCATAGTGATGTAAGACTGACTGAGAGTGAGAGTGAGAGGCAGTAAATAATTGCCATAGTGATGTAAGACTGACTGAGAGTGAGAGTGAGAGTGAGAGGCAGTAAATAATTGCCATAGTGATGTAAGACTGACTGAGAGTGAGAGTGAGAGTGAAAGGCAGTAAATAATTGCCATATAGATGTAAGACTGACTGAGAGTGAGAGTGGGAGGCAGTAAATAATTGCCATAGGGATGTAAGACTGACTGAGAGTGAGAGTGAGAGTGAGAGGCAGTAAATAATTGCCATAGTGATGTAAGATTGACTGAGAGTGAGAGTGAGAGTGAGAGGCAGTAAATAATTGCCATAGTGATGTAAGACTGACTGAAAGTGAGAGTGAGAGTGAGAGTGAGAGGCAGTAAATAATTGCCAAAATGATGTAAGACTGACTGAGAGTGAGAGTGAGAGTGAGAGGCTGTGAATAATTGCCATAGTGATGTAAGACTGACTGAGAGTGAAAAAGAGAGTGAGAGGCAGACTATAATTGCAATAACGATGTAAGACTGACTGAGAGTGAGACTGAGAGGCAGTAAATAATTGCCATAGTGATGTAAGACTGACTGAGAGTGAGAGGCAGTAAATAATTGCCATAGTGATGTCAGATTGACTGAGAGTGAGAGTGAGAGGCAGTAAATAATTGCCATAGTGATGTCAGACTGACAGAGAGTGAGAGTGAGAGGCAGTAAATAATTGCCATGTTGATGTAAGACTGACTGAGAGTGAGAGTGAAAGGCAGTAAATAAATGCCATAGTTAATTTAAGACTGACTGAGAGTGAGTGAGAGTAAGAGGCAGTAAATAATTCCAAAGTGATGTAAGACTGACTGAGAGTGAGAGTGAGAGTGAGAGGCAGTAAATAATTGCCATAGTGATGTAAGACTGACTGAAAGTGAGAATGAGAGGCAGCAAATAATTGCCATAGTGATGTAAGATTGACTGAGAGTGAGAGTGAGAGTGAGAGGCAGTAAATAATTGCCATATTGATGTAAGACTGAGTGAGAATGAGAGTGAGAGGCAATAAATAATTGCTATAGTGATGTCAGACTGACTGAGAGTGAGAGTGAGAGTGAGAGGCAGTAAATAATTTCCATAGTGATGTCAGACTGACTGAGAGTGAGAGTGAGAGTGAGAGGCAGTAAATAATTGCCATAGTGATGTAAGACTGACTGAGAGTGAGAGTGAGAGTGAGAGGCAGTAAATAATTGCCATAGTGGAGTAAGACTGACTGAGAGTGAGAGTGAGAGGCAGTAAATAATTGCCATAGGGATGTAAGACTGACTTGAGTGAGAGTGAGAGTGAGAGGCTATAAATAATTGCCAAAGAGATGTAACACTGACTGAGAGTGAAAAAGAGAGTGAGAGGCAGTAAATAATTGCCATAGAGATGTAAGACTGACTGAGAGTGAGATTAAGATTGAGAGGCAGTAAATCATTTCTATAGTGATGTAAGACTGACTGAGAGTGAGAGTGAGAGTGAAAGGCAGTAAATAATTGCCATAGAGATGTAAGACTGACTGAGAGTGAGAATGAGAGGCCGTAAATATTTGCCATAGGGATGTAAGACTGACTTAGAGTGAGAGTGAGAGTGACAGGCAGTGAATTATTGTCATAGTGATGTAAGACTGACTGGAGAGAGATGTAAGAAATAATTGCCATAGAGATGTAACTGAGAGTGAGAGTGAGAGGCAGTAAATAATTGCCATAGAGATGTAAGACTGACTGAGAGTGAGAGTGAAAGTGACAGGCAGTGAATAATTACCATAGAGATGTAAGACTGACTGAGAGTGAGAGTGAGGGGCAGTAAATAATTGCCATAGAGATGTAAGACTGACTGAGAGTGAGATTAAGAGTGAGAGGCAGTAAATAATTTCCATAGTGATGTAAGACTGACTGAGAGAGAGTGAGAGTGAAAGGCAGTAAATAATTGCCATAGAGATGTAAGACTGACTGAGATTGAGAGTGAGAGGCAGTAAATAATTGCCATAGAGATGTAAGACTGATTGAGAGTGAGAGTGAAAGTGACAGGCAGTGAATAATTGCCATATTGATGTAAGACTGACTGAGAGTGAGAGTGAGAGTGAGAGGCAGTAAATAATTGCCGTAGTGATGTAAGACTGACTGAGAGTGAGAGTGAGAGTGAGAGGCATAAATAATTGCCATAGTGATGTAAGACTGACTGAGAGTGAAAAGAGAGTGAGGAGTGTGAAATGTAAGACTGAGGCAGTAAATAATTGCAGTAAATCAATAGTGATGTAAGACTGACTGAGAGTGAGAGTGAGAGTGAAAGGCAGTGAATAATTGCCATAGTGATGTAAGACTGACTGAGAGTGAGAAAAAATTGTATATAGGGATGTAAGACTGACAGAGTGAGAGGAGATGACCAATATTGTCATAGTGATGTAAGACTGACTGAGAGTGAGAGTGAGGCAGTAAATAATTGCCATAATGATGTAAGACTGACTGAGAGTGAGAGGAGAGGCAGTAAATAATTGCCATAGTGATGTCAGACTGACTCAGAGTGAGTGAGTGAGGCAGTAAATAATTGCTATAGAGATGTAAGACTGACTGAGAGTGAGAGTGAGAGGCAGTAAATAATTGCCATAGACTGATGTAAGACTGACTGAGAGTGAGAGTGAGAGGCAGTAAATAATTGCCATATTGATGTAAGACTGACTGAGAGTGAAAGGCAGTAAATAATTGCCATAGTTAATTTAAGACTGACTGAGATGTAAGAGTGAGAAAGTAAGAGGCAGTAAATAATTGCCATAGTGATGTAAGACTGACTGAGAGTGAGAGTGAGAGTGAGAGGCTGTAAATAATTGCCATAGTGATGTAAGACTGACTGAGAGTGAGAGTGAGAGTGAGGCACTAAATAATTGCCATAGTGATGTAAGACTGAAGTGAGGAGTGAGTGAGAGGCAGTAAATAATTGCCATAGTGATGTAAGACTGACTGAGAGTGAGAATGAGAGGCAGCAAATAATTGCCATAATGATGTAAGACTGACTGAGAGTGAGAGTGAGAGGCAGTAAATAATTCCATAACAATGTAAGACTGAGTGAGAGTGAGACTGAGAGGCAGTAAATAATGATGTAAGACTATAGGAGGGGCACAAATAATGTCAGACTGACTGAGTGAGAGTGAGAGTGAGAGGCAGTAAATAATTGCTATAGTGATGTCAGACTGACTGAGAGTGAGAGTGAGAGGCAGTAAATAATTGCCATAGTGATGTCAGACTGACTGAGGCGGTGCCCTCGTCTCTTTATCGACGCCTTTTCATTTCATACCAACCCCTAGCCGTCGCAGCACCCCATTCTTCTTTTCACATCAAACCTAGACATTTTCTTCTTCTGTGGTGATGACAGTGAGTGACATTGAAAACAGCTTATACTCCCGCCACTCAATTGAGTCTCTCTTCTGCTATTGCGACACTTCGATCAGTACGGAGGTCACAAGCGCCCCCTGTCCCCTCACCCCCCTTTCCGCAAGCAAGGCCCAAGGCCCAGAGTGTTCATATTCGCAGTCGTGCATCTGAGAGGCAGTCTCGTGGTTTTCGTCAAGTGAGAGAAAGAGGTAGTTAACACCAACGAGGAAATAGAAAAAGCGAGTTTTGCCCAAGCCTATCACAGTGCATTGATTATTTGAATCCACTAAGTCATGTCGTCCATGGCCTTTAGCAATACCACACAACGTCGATTTGTGTGAAATGGCCATTTGAGGTTCAATCCTAACTAACTTTTGTAGTCAAAGGTAATCTCAGTGAGGCCATTTGAGGTTCAATCTAACTAATCTTTGTAGTCAAGGTAATCTCACTAAAAGGCCAATTGAGGTTCAATCTAACTAACTTTTTTCGTCAAAGTCAAAGGTAATCTCAGTAAAGGGCCATTTGAGGTTCAATCCTAACTAATTTTGTAACGTCCAAAGGTAATCTCACAACGTCGATTTGTGTAAATGGCCATTTG
>JAXRKP010000279.1:0-12500 GCA_037039925.1 Doris montereyensis
TAAAACACAGGTACTGGTCAATGTTTCTCCAAGGAATTTTTCTATTATTTGTCTAATTGTAAATATGTGGTCTTGTACACTTCTTCCTGGTCAAAATACACTCTGATGCTCTTCAATCTGATCCTCTACTCCTTCCCTTAGTCTCATTTCCAGTATCCTGACATATGCTTTTCCGGAACGTTCTTATCTATTGGTACTATCGTTCCTTTTTCCAGTCGTCTGGCACCTGTTTGAACTTCCACGCTTGTTGGCATATTGCATGTAGTAGTTTGTCTGCCTTTCTCCTTGGTTTTTGATCATTTCTGGATAAACTTGATCTGCTCTTGGGGCTTTTCCTAATTTCACTTTTTTTATAGCTGTTTGGATTTCTTCCATTGATATATCTATGTTATCTTCTGCTGTCTCTCTGGATTACTTGTTACTTTTACTAATTGATCTTTACTCATTGTTTCACACGTTCTGAGGGGGGTATGTAATTGGTGAAATGCTTTCTCCATGTTTCTATGATTTCGCTGTCTTCTTTCATTATTTCTCCTTTGGCATTCTTAATTTGTCGTATTGGGCATGCTTTGGTATTTCTCATGCTCTTCATTGCTCTCAAGAACAGCTTTTTGACTTCCTTGATAACTTTCTTGAAGTCTTTGTCTAAACTCTTCCCATTGTTCCTGTTTTGCTTTCCTCACTTCCTCTTTAGCGATAGTTTTTTTATTCACGTAATCTATCCTATTCTCTAGTTTCTTTGTTTGAAAGTATTTCTTCCAGGCATCCTTCTTTTCTTTGATCTTAGTCTTGACGTTCTCATTCCACCATGCTGTTTTTTTCCTATTTCCTTTAATTTGTTTCCTTCCACGGGCCTGTTCAGTGCCACTGAGGAGTGTTCCTTTATATATTTGTCATTTTTCTTCTATTGTGCTATCATTCAGATCCATCTGTCTTTCAGTGATAAATCTGTTTATCCTAGATTGGTATACCTCTTTTTACTACTGGTTTATTTAGTTCCTCTATTTTGAGTTTAGTAGTTTTCTTCTCTTTTCTTTTCTGTTTGTTTTCTTCAGTCAGTAATCTCATTTTGGCAATGATGATCACTAGATATTTTTGCTCCTCTGTTGACTCTTGCATCCAATGTACTGTAAAAAAAAGGGAGCTGCTAACTATTATGTAGTCAATCATTGACTTTTCACACATGTCTTCATTTACTCTTGTGTATTTGTGGATATCTTTATGAGGAAAAAATGTGTTGGCTATTTTCATGTTATTCGTTAGGCAAAAATCTATTGGTCTCTCCATTTGAGAAGTTGTTGTCTCTCCTTCTTTACCTACTACTCCTCCTGACGTTTCTACATTGTTGCCTACTGTAGCATTTAAATCTCCTAAAATCATTAGTTCCTGTTTGGTTTTAAGAATCTCTGCAGCTATTTGTAAATCGTTTTCGAAGATATCTAAGCTATTAATAATTTAATTTTCGTCCTTTTGGTTTAATATTCACCTCTAATAGCCGTGGGCTTATAAATTTCCAACTTTCTAGTAGATTTCATGTCTTTTATGCACAGGAGGTTTACTCCTGCTTTAGCTCTATCTTCGACATCTACTCCTGAGAAGATTAAACTATGATTCCTACATTTTCTATTCCTTGTCCTTTTCCCTTTGTTTCTGTAATGGCCAAAATATCTACTTAAAATTTTTCCATTTCTTTAACTAATTCTCTTTTCCATTTATTGCCCTAACGTTCCATGTTCCAAAAATCACAGTCCGTATTCGTTTCCAAGTTCTTCTTCGAAAGATCAAGCCGGTTATATTTTTCCTCTGAATCTGTTTGTTTTTGGATAAGCAAGGGTTAGCCCATTGTATCCTAGGCAGATGGTAGGGCTGCCACCTTGAGGCCCCCTACCAGGCCTTGCTATTTTCTGTCAGGGTTAAGTCCTTTAGCCTTTAGTAATTCAATACCAGTCTGCAAGGCAGTAGGTTGTTATTTTCTGCCAGGATTAACTCCCTTAGCCTTTGATCAGTCAAGACCTCCCTGCAAGGCAGCAGGTTGTTTCTTTCGGGGTTAACTCCCTTAGCCTTTGGACAGCCAAGACCTGCAAAGGCAGCAGGAGACTCGTGGAGGGCGGGACCATCTACTCCCCGTACAGACGCCTACCTGTCCACTGCGCGGACTAGAGATTCAAGAACAAAACTCTACGGTGCAGTTATCATAATTATCCAACAACATAGAACACATTTGTCCGTTCCATGTCGCTGCTCTCGCCCCTCTTCTCCTATTTTCTTCCCCTCATACTGGACTTTAAGGTACGTTTCCGCATACGTCATGCGTGACGCGTGATGCGTAATCCACGACAACAAGGAAGTTTAACTAAGGTGTTTGTATGTGTTACCATGTGTGCATGATGCGTGATGCGTGATGCGTATTAGATCTGCCTGCTTCCATACGTACGTGTGCGTCATGCGTGATGTGTAAACAATGATTATGTCGAGATTTGACGACGTTGTTTCCATGTGTGCGTGAAGCGTGATGCGTGATGCGTATTCAAACGATCGAGCCATCTTTCGACTGTGTCCCATCTATACGGATACCAGAAACCAAAATCTAGAATCTCCCTGAGGACATCCCGAGAAGCACGTGGTTGTCACAGTTGTCTTTTTCGACCCACCTACAATTATAGCAGGATGTCATGAAATGTCAACTCGGCTGATTCTATTCGATAAAATAATTCATCCATTAATTTGTCCAAATTGATCACTTCGGATAATTCTCGCGGCATGCTCTCCTGTATTATGCTTATGATTTAGGGATTTAGCGATTAGGGGGTGGGGGTGGGGTGGGTATGTGTGTGAAAAAACAACTGCGTAAATACTGGCTTCTCGGCAAAATCCTGCTCTATGATGGATCCAGTTAAGAGCTTTTTCCCTTTTTTTGCAACAGTTCATGTACGCTGCACCACATGTGTGTATTCTATATTCTCTTTGGGTAGCAATAAAAAAGACATAGTGATATGTTTGCTATTTTGTTATCTTCATCTAGCTGTTTACGCCTCTAGACCTATAAAAGAGCCATTGGGATGTCTACGGAGCTGTACTGAAAGAACAAATTAACATATCACACATATAAACATGAATGTACACATGCAACACGCATCATGCATCACACATAGGTACACACATGGAAACAGGCAATGTGCATCATACATCACACATACGTACACACATGGACAGAGGCAATGTGCATCATGCATCATGCATACATACACTCATGGAAACAGGCAATGTGCATCATGCATTCATGTACATACATCATGGAAACAGGCAATGTGCATCATGCATACATCATGGAAACACATACACATACACACATGGAAACAGGCAATGTGCATCATGCATCATGCATACATACACACATAGAAACAGGCAATGTGCATCATGCATCATGCATACATACACACATAGAAACAGGCAATGTGCATCATGCATCATGCATACATACACACATAGAAACAGGCAATGTGCATCATGCATTACGCATAGGTACATACATGGAAACAGGCAATGTGCATCATGCATCCCACATACGTACACACATGGAAACAGGCAATGTGCATCATGCATCATGCATACATACACACATAAAAACAGGCAATGTGCATCATGCATTACGCATAGGTACATACATGGAAACAGGCAATGTGCATCATGCATCATACATAAGTACACACGAATAAACAAGCAATGTGCATGTTCCATCAAGCATACATACACATGGAAACAGGCAATACACATCGTGCATCACATATACGTACACATGGAAACAAGCAACAGGTGTAATTTGTCACATATACGTACACATGGAAACAAGCAACATGTGTAATTTGTCACATATACGTACACATGGAAACAGGCAATACACATCCTGCATCACATATACGTACACATGGAAACAGGCAATACACATCCTGCATCACATAAACGTACACATGGAAACAGGCAATACACATCCTGCATCATATACGTACACATGGAAACAGGCAATACACATCCTGCATCACATATACGTACACATGGAAACAGGCAATACACATCCTGCATCACATATACGTACACATGGAAACAGGCAATACACATCCTGCATCACATATACGTACACATGGAAACAGGCAATACACATAATGCATCACATATACATACACATGGAAACAGGCAATACACATCATGCATCACATATACGTACACATGGAAACAGGCAACATGCGTAATGTGTCACATATACGTACACATGGAAACAGGTAATATGTGTAATGCATCACATATACGTACACATAGAAACAGGCAGTATGTGTAATGCATCACATATACGTACACATAGAAACAGGCAATATGTCTAATGCATCACATATACGTACACATAGAAACAGGCAATATGTGTAATGCATCACTATATACGTACACATAGAAACAGGCAGTATGTGTAATGCATCATATATACGTACACATAGAAACAGGCAATATGTCTAATGCATCACATATACGTACACATAGAAACGGGCAATATGTGTAATGCATCACATATACGTACACATGGAAACAGGCAATACACATCCTGCATCACATATACGTACACATGGAAACAGTCAATACACATAATGCATCACATATACATACACATGGAAACAGGTACATCATGCATCACATATACGTACACATGGAAACAGGTAATATGCATAATGTGTCACATATACGTACACATGGAAACAGGTAATATGCGTAATGCATCACATATACGTACACATAGAAACAGGTAATATGGTAATATGTCACATATACGTACACATGGAAACAGGCAATATGTAAGTGTCACATACATATACGTACACATAGAAACAGGTAATATGTGTTACATGTCACATATACGTACACATAGAAACAGGTAATATGTGTAATATGTCACATATACGTACACATGGAAGCAGGTAATATGCCTAATATGTCACATATATGTACACATAGAAACAGGTAATATGCGTAATATCACATATACGTCAGGCAATATCACATATACGTACACATGGAAACAGGTAATATGTGTAATGCATCACATATACGTACACATGGAAACAGGTAATATGCGTAATATGTCACATATACGTACACATGGAAACAGGTAATATGTGTAATGCATCACATATACGTACACATAGAAACAGGCAATATGTGTAATGCATCACATATACGTACACATAGAAACAGGCAATATGTGCTTGTACACGTACACACATGAAAAAACGTGCAATACCCATCATGCAACACACATATGTACACACATGGTAAGACGAGCAATACACATCATGCATCACACATACGTACAGACATGGAAAAACGTGCAATACACATCATGCATCACGCATACGTACACACATGGTAAGACGAGCAATACACATCATGCATCACGCATACGTACACACATGGTAAGACGAGCAATACACATCATGCATCACACATACGTACAGACATGGAAAAACGTGCAATACACATCGTGGATCACGAATACGTAAACCCATGGAAAACGTGTGATATACATCATGCATCACGCATGCGTACACACATGCAAAAACGAGCATCATATCACATACATCATGTATCACGAATACATACACAGATGGAGAAATGTGAAATACACATCATACATTACGAATACATACACACATTGTAAGATGGGCAATACACATCATGCATCACGAATACATACACACATTGTAAGATGGGCAATACACATCATGCATCACAAATACATACACACATGGACAAACGTGAAATACACATCATGCATCAACAATACATACACACATGGAAAAACGTGAAAAAATACACATTATGCATCACAAATACATACGCACATAGAAAAACGTGCAATACACATCACGCATCACGAATACGTACACACATTGGAAAAGCGTGCAATAGACATCATACATCACGAATACATACACACATGGAAAAACGTGAAATACACATCATACATCACGAATACATACACACATGGAAAAACGTGCAATACACATCATGCAAACACGTACAGACATGGAAAAACGTGCAATATACATCATGCATCACGCATATGTACACACATGGAAAAACGTGCAATACACATCATGCATCACGAAGACGTACACACATCGAAAAACGTGCAATACACCTCATGCAAATACGTACACACATGGGAAAATGTGCAACAAACATCGTGCATCACGCATACATACACACATGGAAAAACGTGCAATACACATCATGCAAATACGTACACACATGGAAAAACGTGCAACAAACATCGTGCATCACGCATACATACACATATGGAAAAACGTGCAATACACATCATGCATCACGAATACGTACACACATGGAAAAGCATGCATTACGCATCATGATACAGGCAATATGCATGATGCATCCCACATTCGTACACACGTGAAACAAACAATACACATGATGCATCAAGCATACGTACACACATGAAAGGAGAACATATGCATGATACATGACCTAAACGTGCACACATGGAAAGAGGCAATATGTATGATACATGATGTAAACGTACACATATGAAAAGAGGCAATATGTATGATACATGATGTAAACGTACTCACATGGAAAGAGGCAATATGTATGATACATGATGTAAACATACACACATGGAAAGAGGCAATATGTATGATACATAATGTAAAAACGTACACACATGGAAAGATGCAATATGTATGATACATGATGTAAACGTACACACATGGAAAGAGGCAATATGTATGATACATGATGTAAACGTACACATATGAAAAGAGGCAATATGCATGATACATAATGTAAACGTACACATATGAAAAAAAGATGATATGATGCATCACACATACGTACACACATAGAAAGAGGCAATACACATGGCATATGATGCATCACACATACGTACACACATGAAAAGAGGCAATACACATGGCATATGATGCATCATACATACATGCTCACATGAAAAGAGGCAATGCACAAGGCGTATGATGCATCACACATACGTACACATGGAAAGAGGCAATACACATGGCATATGATGCATCACACATACGTACACACATGAAAAAAGACAATACACATGGCATACGATGCATCACATACGTCCACACATGAAGAGGCAATACACATGACATATGATGCATCACACATACGTACACACATAGAAAGAGGCAATACACATGGCATATGATGCATCACACATACGTACACACATGGAAAGAGGCAATACACATATATGATGCATCACACATACGTACACACATGAAAAGAGGCAATACACATGACATATGATGCATCACACATACGTACACACATGGAAAGAGAAGCAATACACATGACGTATGATGCATCACACATACGTACACACATGGAAAGAGGCAATACACATGGCATATGATGCATCACACATACGTACACACATGAAAAAAGACAATACACATGGCATACGATGCATCACACATACGTCCACACATGAAGATGCATCACACATATGATGCATCACACATGTACACATAGAAAGAGGCAATACACATGGCATATGATGCATCACACATACGTACACACATGGAAAGAAGCAATACACATGAAAAGAGGCAATATGATGCATCACACATACGTACACACATGGAAAGAGGCAATACACATGACATATGATGCATCACACATACGTACACACATGGAAAGAGGCAATACACATGGCATGACATATGATGCATCAGGCATATGTACACATGGAAAGAGGCAATACACATGGCATGCATATGTGCACATGGATTGCAAGGCGTACACATATGTACACACATGGAAAGAAGCATACACATGGCATATGATGCATCACACATATGTACACACATGGAAAGAAGCAATACACATGGCATATGATGCATCACACATACGTACACACATGGAAAGAGGACACATTGATGCATAGCATGCATAGCATAATGCACATGGATGTAGGCAATATGCATAGTGCATAATGCATATGTACACATGGATTTGCAATTTGTGCATAATGCATATGTACACATGGATTTAGACAATTTGCATAGTGCATCCTGCATACGTACATATGGATTTAGACAATTTGCATAGTGCATAATGCATATGTACACATGGATTTAGACAATTTGCATAGTGCATAATGCATATGTACACATGGATTTAGACAATTTGCATAGTGCATCCTGCATACGTACACATGGATTTAGACAATTTGCATAGTGCATAATGCATATGGACATGGATTTATGCAATTTGTATAGTGCATCCTGCATACGTACACATGAATTTAGGGCAATTTGCATAGTGCATCCAGCATACGTACACATGGATTTAGGCAATTTGCATAGTGCATCCAGCATACGTACACATGGATTTAGGCAATTTGCATAGTGCATCCTACATACGTACACATGGATTTAGGCAATTTGCATAGTGCATCATACATACGTACACATGGATTTAGGCAATTTGCATAGTGCATCCTGCATACGTGCACATGGATTAGGGGTAATTTGCATAGTGCATCATACATACGTGCACGTGGATTTAGGCAATTTGCACAGTGCATCATGCATACGTGCACATGGATTTAGGCAATTTGCATAGTGCATTACGCATACGTGCACATGGATTTAGGCAATTTGCATAGTGCATTATGCATACGTCCACATGGATTTAGGCAATTTGTTAGTGCATCCTGTATATGTAAACATGGATTTAGGCAATTTGCATAGTGCATCCTGTATATGTAAACATGGATTTAGCAATTTGCATAGTAAGCATCCTGTATATGCATAAACATGGATTTAGGCAATTTGCATAGTGCATCCTGCATACGTAAACATGGATTTAGGCAATTTTCATAGTGCATTACGCATACATACACATGGATGCAATGCATCTGCATGGATTTACATAGTGCATCCTGCACACGTACATGGATAGTGCATCACGCATGCGTACACATGGATGTAAGCAGTATGCAATGTGCATCACGCATGCGTACACATGGATGTAAGCAATATGCAATGGATGTAGGCAATAGTGCATTACGCATACGTACACATGGATGTTGGCAATATGCCAACGTGCATACGCATGCACATGGATGTGCATCATGCATACATGTACACATGGATGTTGGCAATTATGCAATATGCATCCTGCATACCTACACATGGATTTGGCAATTTGCATGGATGTTGGCATCACATGCATGCGTACACATGGATGTAGGCAATATGCAATGTGCATCACGCATACCTACACATGGATATAGGCAATATGCAACGTGCATCACGCATACGTACACATGGATGTTGGCAGTATGCAATATGCATAATGCATACCTACACATGGATGTTGGCAATATGCAACGTGTATCACGCATACCTACACATGGATGTAGGCAATATGCAACGTGCATCACGCATACCTACACATGGATGTTGGCAATATGCAACATGCATCATGCATACCTACACATGGATGTACGCAATATGCAATATGGATCACGCAGGCAATATGCAACGTGCATCACGCATACGTACACATGGATGTTGGCAATATGCAATATGCATCAGGCATACCTACACATGGATGTTGGCAATATGCAACGTGCATCACGCATACCTACACACATGGATGTAAGCAATATGCAATGTGCATCACGCATGCCTACACATGGATGTAAGCAATATGCAATGTGCATCATGCATACCTACACATGGATGTTAGCAATATGCAACGTATCACGCATACGTACACATGGATGTTGGCAATATGCAATATGCATCATGCATACCTACACATGGATGTTGGCAATATGCAACGTGTATCACGCATACCTACACATGGATGTAAGCAATATGCAATGTGCATCACGCATGCGTACACATGGATGTAAGCAATATGCAATGTGCATCATGCATACCTACACATGGATGTTAGCAATATGCAACGTGTATCACGCATACGTACACATGGATGTTGGCAATATGCAATATGCATCATGCATACGTACACATGGATGTTGGCAATATGCAACGTGTATCACGCATACCTACACATGGATGTAAGCAATATGCAATGTGCATCACGCATGCGTACACATGGATGTAAGCAATATGCAATGTGCATCATGCATACCTACACATGGATGTTAGCAATATGCAACGTGTATCACGCATACGTACACATGGATGTTGGCAATATGCAACGTGTATCACGCATACGTACACATGGATGTTGGCAATATGCAACGTGTATCACGCATACCTACACATGGATGTAGGCAACACGCATGGCGTATCATGCATACGGAAATATGGGTTTATGCAATATGCATGACGCATCATGCATGACGGACATATGAATTAAGTACGCATGGCGCATCATGCATAACGGAAATATCGATTTAGGTAATACGCCAGACGCATCATGCAAAACAGATATTTGAATTTAGGCAATATGCAATGAGGGATCACATATACGTAATATGTGTTTAGGCAAAACACAAGACGCATCATGCATGACGGCATATGGATTTAGGCAATACGCAAGGTGCAACATGCATAACGGACATATGGATTTAGGCAATACGCAAGGTGCAACATGCATAACGGACATATGGATTTAGGCAATACGCAAGGTGCAACATGCATAACGGACATATGGATTTAGGCAATACGCAAGGTGCAACATGCATAACGGACATATGGATTTAGGCAATACGCAAGGTGCAACATGCATAACGGACATATGGATTTAGGCAGTACGCAAAGTGTAACATGCATAACGGACATATGGATTTAGGCAATACGCAAGGTGCGACATGCATAACGGACATATGGATGAAGGCAATACGCAAAGTGCGACATGCATAACGGACATATGGATTTAGGCAATATGCAAGACGGATCATGCACAACGGACATATGGATTTTGGCAATATGCAAAAAGCATCATGCATGACGGACATATGGATTTAGGCAATACCCAAGAAGCATGACGTATGACGGACATATGGATTTAGGCAATACCCAAGAAGCATTATGTATAACGGACATATGGATTTAGGGAATACCCAAGAAGCATTATGTATAACGGACATATGGATTTTAGGCAATACCCAAGAAGCATTATGTATAACGGACATATGGATTTAGGCAACCCAAGAAGCATTATGTATAACGGACATATGGATTTAGGGACTACCAAAGAAGCATTATGTATAACGGACATATGGATTTAGGCAATACCCAAGAAGCATTATGTATAACGGACATATGGATTTAGGCAACACCCAAGAAGCATTATGTATAACGGACATATGGATTTAGGCAATACCCAAGAAGCATTATGTATAACAGACATATACCCAAGAAGCATTATGTATAACGGACATATGGATTTAGGCAACACCCAGAAGCATTATGTATAACGGACATATGGATTTAGGCAATACCGAAGAAGCATTATGTAGAACGGACATATGGATTTAGGCAATACCCAAGAAGCATTATGTATAACGGACATATGGATTTAGGCAATACCAAGAAGCATTATGTATAACGGACATATGGATTTAGGGACTACCAAAGAAGCATTATGTATAACGGACATATGGATTTAGGCAATACCCAAGAAGCATTATGTATAACGGACATATGGATTTAGGCAATACCAAAGAAGCATTATGTATAACGGACATATGGATTTAGGCAATACACAGGACACATCGTGCATTGTCCGCCAAAATTACACGTCGCCAAAATGCACGATTTGTCACAATGCACGATGTTTTCATGTAGCCAAATTTTACAACGTTAATGACACCCTCAAACACAACAACGGTTTGCTTTGACTTTGTCAAAATGTAGCAGGTGTTTGTAAATCCGCTTTCAAAAAAGTCAATTTCTACACACAAAAATAATTCCGATAACCTTTACTTCCCTCGTCCCCATGACTAAATCTATGACGCATGTCATGTATGTGTGTCTGTGTGTTTTTAAATTTTTTTTATGTGTCATTTAGATCTATGTTAACTATGTCTACACACACACACACAAGACAATGAAACTTTTACTAGTCTTGTCTGTCTCGGCTTTGGTCACTATACCAGCCCCTTCCCTCCCTAACTGCCATCAACTGACTCATAGTCTGCCAGACAGACAGTCCGATCGGCTCTGTGATAAAATCTGAAAAAAGTCTCATCCACTGAGATCGTACTGTGTGTGACACGGGTGTCAATCAATGATAATTAAAAAAAAAAGTATTCCTAACTGCTGTATGTGTGAAAAGACGGCGCTATCTTGCCTGTGTAGTAATCCTGAATTGCTTGTCTTTCCTGTGCTAGCAGCAGACACATTTTTCTTTCTTTTCAGCTAAAATGATCTTTTCAGGTGTTGTTTTCTCTCTTGACAATGAAATGCGATGTTTTTGCA
>JAXRKP010000279.1:17500-35000 GCA_037039925.1 Doris montereyensis
TTTTGTCTCGTAATTGATTAGATTTAAGACCATTGATGACAAATACGAAAACAATGTGATCGAATGTCTACAATTAATATATATATATATATATATATATATATATATATATATATATATATATATATATATATATATATATATATATATATATATATATATATATATATATATATATATATATGTATATATATATAATTGTTGTGTTGTACATTTAATCACATCTTAGGATATCTTGAATGAGTAAATCAGTATTGATATTCAGATACCATAGCAAGATTTTGCGTTTGACGAATGCGATCTTCCGATGTTACTTTCTAGGCAGTGGCAGGAATGCCTCTATGGTTGTCTGTGTTGATAGTGGGCCTTACAGGGACTGTGTACACCTGTGTGGGAGGCATTAAAAGTGTGATTTGGACGGATGTCTTCCAGACTGTCATTCTTTATGTGGGACTTTTAGCCATTCTTATAAAAGGTGATTATGATTAAAAAAGGAACTTTTCAAATTTGAATTGCTTTGTCAACTTTTATCCACATAAATAACAATCAACCTTTCTCGTTTGTCCGCCCCCCCCCACCCTTTGTCTGATGTCAACATTTATTTTACTATCTCTACTCATTGATCGATTTACAACATTATCAATTTAACGAAGAAGAAAAAACAACAAAATTACAACGCACATGTCGTCAAGGTCATCGTGTGTATCCAATCACCTTGAATTGATTTAAATGATTTTAATGCACTGCCTCTTCCATGATTGATACACAGCAATAAATGAAATGACATCTCTACCAAAGAAGACAGAACACATTTTATTAGTTGAGTTGTCAATTATAGCGGTTTATAACTTTTCAATTCACGCACCTGTAGCACCTCGGGTGTTTTATTTTTATAGTTGTTTTGTTATTATCAAAGTGATAAAACATAAAGGGAATAGCACAAAGAAAATGTCACGAGCATTAGACAGAATAGAATCAGTGGCCTTCACAATCGCCTTGTGTGATGAACGGAAAACACATTGCTAACCCAGGCCTACTACTCTCAGTAGAAACAACAAGTTTCAACAATATTATCTTTTGTACGACTTCAAGCCCATTGAAATGGTTGAATTCAGTCCAATTGGCATGGTTCCTAATGCTCATTCTCTTCCTGGTCACCGCATTTTGGAAAGAAATGTAACGAACATTTGACGACACTAATTATTATTCTGAAATTTTTATGGACAACATCTCCTAATTGCACGCAAGCGTATTACCAGAATGTTAAAACATTTTCTAATTGGAATGTACGCAAAAACTAGAACGTAAGAAAACCCGAAACAAAACAGCAACCAAGGAAATTATACCCAAACAACAGAAAACAGCAATACACATTTTTAAAAATCCATGACAACGAAACAAAATACAAACAAACACCCACAAGAACGAACACACATACAGACTAAAACATTTCCCTTTTAATGTCCAATTAGCTACATTGACATGCCAGAAATTAGATATAATGAAAATCAGGAAATAAGTACATTGAAATGTACTTATTTCCTGAGTTTCTATTGTATCTAATTTCTGGCATGTCAATGTAGTTAGTTTCTGACATTCTAATGCATTTACATTCTGAAGAGTGGTTTGCTGTCATATTTCCTGACGTTTTACTACACTTGATTTTCTTGACATTATAGTGTACTAGTGTTTCTTCACTTGATATACGTATTTATGTGCATTCAAAATGCAATATATCCTGACAATTCATTGTAGTTATTGTTTCACATTTACATTTTGTTACTTCGTGACATTTTAATGTAGTTTACGTATTTCATGACATCTAAATCTAGTTCACTTCTGTCATGACATTTTAATGATTCTACTTCTTTCATGACATTTTAATGATTCTACTTCTTTCATGACGTCTTAATGTAACTTACGTTTTTCACCACATTTTAATGTGCCCTACTTTTTTCATGACATGTAGCCTACCTCATTCAGGACATTTAATGTAGCCTACTTCTTTTAAGACATTTAATGTAGTCTACTTCTTTCAGGACATTTAATGTAGCCTACTTCTTTTAAGACATTTAATGTAGCCTACTTCTTTTAAGACATTTAATGTAGCCTACTTCTTTCAGGACATTTAATGTAGCCTACTTCTTTCAAGACATTTAATGTAGCCTACTTCTTTCAAGACTTTCAAGACATTTAATGTAGCCTACTTCTTTCAAGACATTTAATGTAGCCTACTTCTTTCAAGACATTTAATGTAGCCTACTTCTTTCAAGACATTTCAAGACATTTAATGTAGCCTACTTCTTTCAAGACATTTAATGTAGCCTACTTCTTTCAGGACATTTAATGTAGCCTACTTCTTTCAAGACATTTAATGTAGCCTACTTCTTTCAGGACATTTAATGTAGCCTACTTCTTTCAGGACATTTAATGTAGCCTACTTCTTTCAGGACATTTAATGTAGCCTACTTCTTTCAGGACATTTAATGTAGCCTACGTCTTTCAAGACATTTAATGTAGCCTACTTCTTTCAAGACATTTAATGTAGCCTACTTCTTTCAAGACATTTAATGTAGCCTACTTCTTTTAAGACATTTAATGTAGCCTACTTCTTTTAAGACATTTAATGTAGCCTACTTCTTTCAAGACATTTAATGTAGCCTACGTCTTTCAATGCAACTAATGTAGCCTACGTCTTTCAAGGCAACTAATGTAGCCTACGTCTTTCAAGACACTAATGTAGCCTACGTCTTTCAAGACATGTAATGTAGCCTACTTCTTTCAAGACATGTAATGTAGCGTCTTTCAAGACATTTAACGTCGTTCAAGGCAACTAATGTAGCTTACTTTTTCAGGACATACCATTATTCTACTTCTTTCGTGACATGTGGCCTACTTCTTTCAGGAAATATTGCCTTCTTCTTTCAGGACTTTTAATGTAGCCTATTTTTTCATGACATATTAATGTAACCTACGTTGTTCATCACATTTTGATGTAGCCTACTTTTTTCATAACATTTTATACTTCTTTCCGGGCATTTAATGTAACACTTTTTTCATAACATTTAATACTTCTTTCCGGGCATTTAATGTAGCCTACTTTTTCTGGATATTTAATGCGTTCATGATGTGATATATTAATGGATTGTTATTCTGGTATTGCATTGTATTTTGTTCTTGACATTTGATGCCTTCTCTGTTCATATCTTAATGTTTTTAAAAACAAATATTGTTGTTGATACGTTAATGTTAATATTTGTTTGACATTTCAATGTTACAACTTCTTGACAGTTTAATGTAAACGTTGCGTGACATTCCGATGTTTAACAACCAGGTTCAATGGCTGTGGGTGGTATGTCCCGTGCTTGGTCCATTGCAAAACAAGACGGCCGAGTTGTTTTGGACAATTTTAGCATTGATCCCAGGGTCAGAATGACCATCTGGGGATCAGCCACTGGAGGCTTTTTCACTTGGTAAGAATGTCGTCCTATTTTTCGTTCATTTAATTACTGTAGACCAACATAAATTTGGCATGGAAATATTGTTATTAATGTATAATACAAGCACCATAGATATCCGTTTCTGGGGGGGGGTTATCATATTAGTATGATATTTTAAAATGTTTCAATATATACGAACACAACACTCCTTGGATAAATAGAAAAAGATCAACCAGAAAGCAATTAATTCATATAACATGTTTGAACAGGGAAGAAACTGTTGACGGGAGGGGGGGTGAGTAAAGTAGGAGGTTATGTGCACAAGTGGTGTGTACGTTTCATAAGGCTTAGTTCTTGAAAACTTGTCCAACATGGAATCTTAAAGGTTTGGGGGAGGGAGGGGGCAGAAGGAGAGGGAATGCTGAGGGTGATTGTTTTAGTTTGAGGAGGTAAACAAATTCCGGGCAGTGGACAGATAAGCACCTGTACGGGAGTAGATGATCCTGCCCTCCATCAGTCTCCCTGCTGCCTTGCAGGCAGGTTTCGACCGACCAAAGGCTAAGGGAGTTAACCCTGACAGAAAATAACAACCTGTTGCCTTGCAGGCTGGTCTTGAATGAATAAAGGCTAATGGAGTTAACCCTGACAGAAAATTACAAGGCCTGGTAGGGGCCTCAAGGTGGCAGTCCCACCATCTACCTAGGGTACAGTGGGCTAATCCCCTGTTTATCCAAAACAACCTGATTCAAAGTAATATATACAATAATATACCCGGATTGAACTTTCAAAGACGACTCTGGAAAAGAACACGGACTGTGATTTTTGGAACATGGAATGTTAGAGCAATTAATGGAAAGGAGTTAGAATTAGCTGAAGAAATGGAATAATTCAAAGTAGATATTTTGGCTATTATAGAAACGGACAAGGATTAGAAAATGTATGACCAAATCAAACTTTAATCTTCTCAGGAGTAAATGTCAAAGATAGAGCAAGAGCAGGAGTAGGCCTCCTAATGCATAAAAGGCAAGAAATGCTACTAGAAAGTTGAAAATTTGTAAGCCCACGGCTATTAGAAGTGAATATTAAACCAAAAGGAGGGGAAACTAAATTATTAATAGCTTATGGACCAAACGAAGATGCCACCAAAGAAGAAAAAGATAGTTTTGAAAATGATTTACAAATAGCTGCAGAGAATCTCAAACCCAAACAGGAATTAATGGTTTTAGGAGATTTAAAGGCTAGAGTAGGCAACAATGTAGAAACATCAGGAGGAATAATAGGTAAAGAAGGAGAGAAAACAACTTCTCCAAATAGAGACAGATTTTTGCCTAAAGAATAACATGAAAATAGCTAACACATTTTTTCCTCATAAAAAGTCAATGATAGACTACATAATAGTTATCAGCTCCTTTTTTTACAGTACAATGGATGCTAGAGTAAGCAGAGGAGCTGAAATATTTAGTGATCATCACCTAGTGATAGCCAAAATGAGATTATCAACTGAAGAAAACAAACAGAAAAGGAAAGAGAAGAAAGCTAATAAACTCAAAATGGAAGAAATAAATAAACCAATAGTAAAACAAATATACCGGTCCAGGGTAAAAAGATCTATCAGTGAAAGACAGATGGATCTGAAGGAAAGCACAATAGAAGAAAATGGCAAATATGTAGAGAAACACTCCTCAGTTATACTGAAGAGGTCTGTGATAGGAAACAAATTAAAGGAGATAGGAGAAGAACATCATGGTGCAATGAGAATGTCAAGATTAAGATTAAAGAAAAGAAGGATGCCTGGAAGAAATACTTGCAAACAAAGATACAAGAGGATAGGATAGATTACGTCAATAAAAGAACTATCGCCAAAGAGGAAAGGAAAGCAAAATAGGACAGTGGGAAGAGTATGGACAAAGACTTCAAGAAAGGTATCAAGGAAATCAAAAGCTTTTCTGGGGAGCAAAGAAAAGCATGAGAAAGACCAAAGTATGCCCAATACGACAAATTAAGAATACCAAAGGAGAAATAATGAAAGGAGATAGCAAAATCATGGAAACGTGGAGAAAGTATTTTCAACAATTACATAATCCCTCAAGAACATATGAAACAAGGAGTACAGATCAATTATTAAGAGTAACAAGTCATCCAGAGGAGACAGCTGAAGATGTAGATATATCAATGGAAGAACTTCAAACAGCTATAAGATAAGTGAAAATAGGAAAAACCCAGGAGCAGATCAAATTTATCCAGAAATGATTAAAAACCAAGGGAGAGAGGCAGACAAACTACTACATACAATATGTCAACAAGCATGGAAGTCCAAACAGGTGCCAGACGACTGGTATAAGGGAACGGTAGTACCAATACACAAGAAAGGATCAACTATGGAATGCTCAAACTATATAGGGATATCACTACTTAGCATACCAAGAAAAGTGTATGCCGGGATGCTGGAAATGAGACTAAGGAAAAGAGTAGAGGATCAGATTGAAGAACACCAGACCGGATTTAGACCAGGAAGAAGTGTACAAGATCACATATTTACAATTAGACAAATAATAAAAACATTTCTTGAGAGAAACATTGACTTGCACCTGTGTTTTATTGACTTAGAAAAGGCATTTGACACTGTGAGGAGGGACAGACTATGGCATTCCTTAAAAGAACACAACAGAGCAAAATTTAATAGAAGCCATTAAACGTTTTTACAATAAACCAACGTGTGCAGTGAGAGTAGCTGGAAACATATCTGAAGAATTTGATGTATATATAGGAGTAAGACAAGGCTGTGTCCTAAGTCCTCTTTTGTTTATCACATTTATGGATTCAGTCGCAAAGGCATCCTCAAAAATGAAGAAAATGAATGTAGGTATGTGGAAGCTCAAACCAGTAAATGTATCAATGCTTTCATTTGCTGATGATTTAGTTCTGTTTGAAAATCAGAAAATGACATCTTGTCAAATATCAACATAATGAATAATGAATTAAATAAAAGAGGAATGAGAGTAAATGCAAAGAAAAACCAAAACAATGCTAGTAACTAGGAAGCTAAAACACAAAACCTAAAATTAGGTAGGGGAGATTTTAGAACAAATTCAAAGCTACAATTACTTAGGAGTAATGATTAACTCAGAGGGAAAACTAAGAGAAGAAATCAGTCAGAGAGTCCAAAAGGCAAGTGCAATATATAACCATCTAGGAAAGGCATTTGTAGGTAAACAAGAATTGTCAACAAAAACCAAAATGACAGTATACAACACAGTTTATTGTCCTATTCTCCTCTATGGCAGCGAATCCTGGACCTTAGACAGTAGGGAATACAGTAGAGTGCAGACAACCGAAATGAAATATCTAAGAAGAGTAGAAGGGAAAACTAAAAGAGGCAAAATCAGAAACACAACAATAAGAGATCAAACTAAAGCATATAGCATAAAAACTAAGTTAGCACTGAATCAACTAAGATGGTTTGGGCATGTTAACAGAATGCATGGCAATAGAAAAGCTAAATCAGTATACAATGCTAAAACTCAAGGTAAAAGACCGAAAAGCAGACCTTGGAGAAAGTGGGAAGAAGATATAAAAGAGGAATTAACGCAAAGAAATTTAACGGAAGGAACAGAAAATGTCAGGACAGAGCAGCCTGGAGAAAGATCATTTCGGGCATCTAAAACCCATACCACGGAAGGTAAAATGGGAGCTGATAAAGAAAGGAAGAAAGGTAAACAAACTAAAATTTCATAAATGAGCTCAGCATGGCGAAATCAAAAGAAAAAAACATGTTGAAGGTCATATTTGAAAAGTAAGTTGTCTGTGAAAAATAGGTCAGTTTAGATAACTTTAAAAAATCCTACAGTTTTCATTTTAGAGTTTTATTATTTTGCACAAATAAACCTCAAACCAACGTCATGAAACTGTCGTATCGATTTTGATGATATATGTAATTATTTATTTTTACAAATTTTCAAACATTGAACTTTAAAACATCGCGGAAATACAAAGAATCGATACTGAGGTTCTTTTATGCCAACAATGTGAGGGGAATTAACGACTCCGTCCAATAATGCAATAAACTAAATTTGTCCCATTTTGGGGCAAAAATGGCTTTCTCAGAACAGCCCCCCCCCCCCTTCCTCTTCACCTTTAAGCCATACGAGATAACTGTGATTAGCGCGCTGAAAATGAATATTATAATATTTTACACTTATTTGATCGAGCGGTTTGCCGAGCGGTTAAGCTGCCCAACTGGGTATCATGAAGCCACGAGTTCGAATCCTAGCAAAGCCAGGTCCGACATTGTGTTCCTTGAAAAAGAAACTTTAACACACATTTCCCTCACTCTACCCAGGTGGAAATGGGTACAAATACTAAATTGGGAGTAAAATGCTGCGTCCGACTAGCGTTCTGCCCAGGAGGTGATTATTGTCCCCTGTTCCACTTCACGCAATAGAAACCAGGATAAGCTCCGGCTCTGTGAGCCTTAAGAGCCTTGAAGGTACTTTTTTTCTTCTTTTTACACTAACTTTTATTCACAACCTTCCTTTCGCATCGCAGGCTGAGCACATGCTACAACCAGTCAACTCTACAGCGCATTCGCTCAATGAAGAGCTTGAAGGAAGCCAAGTTATCGTTAGTGGCCAACATCCCCTTACTCGTCAGCTTCTACATCCTTCTCATGCTCATTGAGTCACCACTTACTCATATTTCGACTATACACGTTGTGATGCATATGAGGTAAGCATGTTTTTAAAAACAATATTTGACATAGACAACTTTAACCACTACTGTTGTACTCGGTATGTCTACATTAGCTGAAAAAGATATATTTTTTAAATTTATCATATTATGGTTGCCATGAGAATGCCGCCATCTTGGATTTTCATTGCGAAAATAACAACAACTTCATTTCAAATAGGCTTTTTCAATTATAAACAAATTGACTATAACTTTGCACACACACGTTATTTGGTTCAATATCTATCCGTACCCAGTAGTTTTTATGGATAAATGAAACAGTTTTCATTTTATGAATTTTTTGAAAATACAGATAGCAACCTTCCTAATGTTTGGTAAATTTAATCACAAAAAAAATCGTTTTGCAAAAATTTGAAGAAACATAGAAAAGAGCTATTGGTCAAAATTTTTATGGGCGTTATAGATATTATATACCAAATTTGGGGGCAATCGGACAATAAATTAAAAAAGCAGATCGCATATCACTGTCAAAAAGTAACATTTTGAGAAAATCGCATTTTTAACAATTTTTTCGTTATTTTAATGTTTTTTTCGCTTATAAACATATATAAAATAATATAATACTTTGAACCATAATACAATCGTGAGAGGCTTTCAACTACTTCAAGTCGACCCTATTTTAACTGCTCCAGATCCCTTATTCTCATGTTGGGAGGATATTATTTTCTTATAACAAATGCGCAGAATGTTTCCCGTAATATTCGGCCGATCTTAGCTACTATTGACAATAATTCAAAAAAGTAAATTTATCGGATAGAGTACTTTGTGGTAATTAAACTGAGTACCAACTTGATATACTTTAGATAAAATTTCCGGCTTTTATGGTACAACCGATGTGTTGAAGGTTGTGTCGTATAAAATGAAAGAATCGATACTAAGCCTTTGTTATAGTATGAATGTTAAGGGATTGAACTGCTCCACCCAGTAGTGCAATAAAAGAGGTTTGTCCCATTTGTGATAAAACTGTTTTTCAGGACCCCCCCCCTCCCATCCTTTAAGCAATACTAGAATCGTCTTATGATTATCGCTACAACAATTTCATAGGAGTTTCATTTCAGAAATAATTTATTTGTCGGTTTTAATAGATCTAGAATCTAGATCGAACGTCTATCTAATTCTATATCTAGAATCTATATGTAGATTTCCTAGAAGATCACACATAGCTCAAAATCAGGAAACTTGAAGAAACTGGATCTATCTATTTCTAAATTGAGGGGTGGGGTGGTGGGTGGGATATACTGTACTATTACATGGGCATGTCACATAATTTTGGAAATTTCTGGCCATTCATTAGCTATTTGTAGATTCGGATCTGGATTACAAATATGTTTTCCGAAACATGTATGCAGACAAAAACATAACGTCGGTGTAACTGTCTGAACACGTAGATCCACGGTTTATGGGATATGCGATGTGTACTTGAAAAGATCAAACCTGTGCTTATTTCGTAGCCTTACAAATATTGGAGGCCTTGAACCAATGGAAAAGCTCATTTTACGCACATAATCTAAACAAAAATGTCCACCTCTCTTCCAAAAGTATAGCATAAGGTTTGATTATTTATGATTTTTTCATGCTTCAGAAAAAAAATACATTAAACGTACTTGCGCTTTTAGACAGCTTCACCGGCGATAAGGAAAATTTAGAAATTTAGAATAGGCCTACATCTAAAAGTAAGTGAATTTTCAAGTGCTATTCAAGTAGAAACACCTAGACCTCTGACTAGAAACTTGAAATAGGCCTACATCTAAAAGTGAATGAATTGTCCTATGCCATTCAAGTAGAAACACCTAGACCTCTGACTAGAAACTTGAAATAGGCCTATATCTAAAAGTGAATGTATTGTTTTATGCCATCCAAGTAGAAACACCTAAACATATGACTATAAACTTGGAATAGGCCTACATCTAAAAGTGAATGTATTGTCTTATGCCATTCAGGTAGAAACACCTAGACATTTGACTAGAAACTTGAATAGGCCTATATCTAACAATGAATGTATTTTCATATGCTTATATATATACTATTCACGTAGAAATATGTAACAAAGGCTTCAGAGCTATTTATATGTTGTTGTTGTTGTTGCTTTATGTAAGATTTATCTATTGTTTTTTCGTACCACTGTTTAGATATAATAGATTTGTTTTTATTCCAAGTTTACCGAACTGTGTCTATTTGCCAAGAACATTGGTTACAGTGGTGTTTGGAGATGTTAAAACGACACGGTCATAATTGTCTGTGTCTTTATTAGTGGAGTTGTCTTTTAATGACTCTACTCTATTGTGGCTCCTTCGTATTATTCATCGCTTATAATTGACTCGTTCAATTCCGCCGGCACACCTTAAGAGAATTAGCTCTTCTCCAAATAAAATAGAGATTTTCATTGTATATTTAAGCGAAATATTTTCAGTGAAACATACTAGTAGAGAATCAGGCACTGCCATAACAATGAGTCTATTTCTATTATTTATCTAGAGGCAATGAATTCCTTTATCTAGGTGTCACGGGAACAGGTTATTAGGGATAACCTTACTTTCAACGGCATTGGAGGTCATTTTATATTTTACATCTATGCGGGCATTAATTTAAAAAGACATAATTAAATGGGGTTGCAGTGATGAAAGCAAACTGTAACTTTATTCGTCAAACTTTTCCCTTATATTGTGTCGGAAAGATCTTGTTTATCATTATGAGATAAAACGTTGCTAGGATTTGGCTGAGAAATGGAAAAAAATTGTGATGAAAACAGATAGCACGTGTGAAACAGGCAATACACATTCTACAGATTAATCACGAGCTATGTCTATCAACACACACACACATCTCTACTTACATTTAGATATAGTAACTTTACAGTAAAACTTTGACCTTAAGACAATAAGGAATATAGTAGAGTATAAACAGTTGAAATGAAATATCTAAGAAGAGTAAGAGGTAAAAGAGACAAAATCAAAAACACAACAATATGAGATCAAATCAAAGCAGCTGGCAAAAACATTAAGATAGAAGTAAATCAACTCAAATGGTTTGGGCATGTAAACAGAATGAATGATAAGAGAATAGCTAAATCAGCAAACAATGCTAAAACCCAAGATAAAACACCAAAAGCCAGACCTCGTAGAAAATGGGGAGACGATGTAAAAGAGACACTAAAGCAAAGAGAGATATTCAAGAAATTGGTAGTGCTACCATGACCAGCGGAAACACAACGTTTGAAAAAGCTTAGAAACACCAGCTGTGAATCTATCGGTATTAAATGGAAGAAAATGTCTACAAAAGTCCATGTTGTATTCAAAGTAAATATACCAAGAAATGCCACGAGCAATTTGACGATAAAGATCGACACGAAATATTTTCAACTTACTGGAAGAGTTGGGGCATCAACATACAGAGACAGTTGATGATCTTATGTGAGTCAAAGTTCAACCCAGATCGTACCCGCATCCAAAATCCAAGCTTCAAACAAATTTTCACCTTGACCTACATCTTTTTCAAGTTGGATAAAGGAAAAACTGTGTGTCGAAGTTTCTTCTTTTTGATACCTTGATTATTAAACAGGATGTGGTTATGGCGCATGGGGTGAAATTAGTGATGTTGGCACTGTCATTATTTACCAGAGAGGAGCACACACGAAACCACCCTTTCATCAGTGAGGACATAGTGCATGGCATCAAAAGTTATATAATAGCTTTGCAACAGTTCCTCCCATTATTGTGGGCAGAGCAGCAACAAAATGTTTCTGGAGGCAACACTAAATATGAGCGCAATGTATCGACTGTTGTACCAAGAGTTCCGATTAAGCCAAGGTAATATGTGTGCTCCTCAGTCAAAACATCGGAGTATCTTCTTTACTCAGTTCAATCTTTGCTTTTACTGCCTTAAGAAGGATCAGTATGACCGGTGTCTATCTTTAAAATCCCCCAAAATTCAACACAAGAGCAAGACAACTATCGAAACCACTTACAGGGAAAGAACAAAGCAATAGACTAAAAAATCTCTGTCAAGCAGCAAGCCATGGACAGTTTCTGCTTGCTTTGACCTTTCAGAAGGTGTTGACATGTCCCCATGGTCAAGCTTCCTGTTCCTATTATAAAATAAATAAATATCGGTACACCTCAAAACGTGGAATGTTACATGTGGCCAGAGCATAATATGGATAGTCTCGTTGGTTCTGACCAAACGTCTTTCTGCTTGTGGAATTACATCAAAATTTACTCCAGTGAAGGCAAAAACAGCTTCAGTTTTATTTCCGACAATTACACCGCTCAAATCCGGGAATAGATTTGTATCAGCAGTGTTTATGTTCTCCTTCAACTCTATGAATTCAATTGAGAAAGTGGAATATGACTTTCTGGAAGACGGACACATGCAGACAGTGGAATATGGCTTTCTGGAAGACGGACACATGCAGACAGTAGAATATGGCTTTCTGGAAGACGGACACATGCAGAAAGTGGAATATGGCTTTCTGGAAGACGGACACATGCAGAAAGTGGAATATGGCTTTCTGGAAGAAGGACACATGCATAGCTCATGTTGCAAAAAAGAATCCCCGTGTTTACACCAGAAGAATCGGCGAAAGTAGCGCAGGAAGCCAGAAAGACCAAGAAGTAAGAACTCCTATGTTGTGACGGAAATGTCATCAGATAAATTCTTTGATTTCAAAGAGATTTCAAGGAAGGTTAAAAAGCTTGATTATGACGAGGAAGAAGTTGACATCGAGTGGATAAAGATCAGAACCGCAACCTACCATCGACTTGAAAAGAATATGATGACCATAGGCTATGATGACTCTCTGTGGAGGGTCAGCCTCTCGCAAGGCCATCTAAGGCTTTGCTTCGTGCGACGGAATAGAAAGTTGTATCACCTAAAGGGACCTTTAGATTTGTTGGCATTTCTGAAGAGAACAAGAGCGAACTTTTATCTATATATTCATTAATTCTCATCCCCCTGTTCATCACCCTTTTATAACAATTTATTTGGTTTAGAAGCATAGGAAATTGTGTTTCTTTTTGACCTCTACCCCCCCCCCTCCTTTTTTCTAAGTTTATCTACCCTCTTTACTTTCAATACTTTCATAATTATTCAATCAGATTTAAAATTTAATTATGATTTGCTTCGGCACAATTATTGTGTGTGTGTGTGTGTGTGTGTGTGTGTGTGTGTGTGTGTGTGTGTGTGGTGTCTGTGTAAGAATCTATGTAGGAATTCCCGCGCGTGTGCATGTTTATGGGTGCATGTGTACATCTTTACTATGAGTGTGAGGAATATTCCAGCTTTTCAATATGCACTTTTTGTCAATATGTTTTTTATTTTACAGTCACTTGCAATTTTAAAGAATGAGCTTTATTTCTGTTTCAGCTCCTTTAAAGTAACTTAACACATTATTTCAATAGAAACAAGCTTTTTCAAAGTTCGTATGAGATTCATTGTTTTTAAAAAGGGGGGGGGGCGGCAACGGAATTTCGAAGATTGGGTCAAAAGTATCGAATTCGAGATTTTATCATTTTTACATAATTTTACAAAATTCCTGTGTGGGTCTCATACAAGGGTTTTGATCACATATTGTTTCTATATCTGATGTCAAATCCTTGCATATCCACCGGTTTCATAGTAAATGATAGTTTATCTCTATTCGTCTATTGGACTGACATAACAGAATTTTAGTTAATGTTGTTATACGATTTCGTTTTGTTAAGGGATAAAATAAAAGTTGAAGTTTTTTGTCTCGAGAGCGTGAACTTGTAATCGAATGAGTTTATTAACCAACAAACATCAATAGCTGTATTATGACAACCCTTCTAAATGTAGAACAACTGAATTTAATTTTACAACTCAGAAGAAATTAAAGGCATGAAAAACCTTCCTTCTATTTGGTAACTGTTTTTTTAATGGAAAACAAAACTGACATAATTACAAATCAATATATCAAAATAGCGATAACGATTGATTCATTCTAGTAATCTAATTGTTTTTAAATTTAACCTTATTGAAGATGCTTTCAGACATTATAAACTAATTCCACTTTGCTGCCCTGTATGTCAGAATTCCTCCGAAAATGATAAATTAATTAATTTCATTCATTCAATCAAGTGGTAATATTGCTTGATCTAGTTTCTAGATCCGTGGTTCGCGAATTGTTTTTGGCCCATGCACCCTTTCACCATAATATAAGAATTGTCTGGTTTTGTACGGACCTGGAGCCACTTTTTCCCTGAAACTCTGAAAGCGGAACAGGTAATAACAATGACCTCCTTGACAGGAAACTAATTTGAGGTAAGTTTTTTTTTACTCCCAAGCTAATGCTTGTACCCATTTGCGCCTGAGTTGAATGGGGGAAAATGCGTGTAACTAACTTTGTTAGGATTTGAACTCGAGACCTCATGATCCCCACTCCTGCAGCCTAATCACTCGGTCACCGACGCCGCTTAATTCACTTGTAATTGGTATCAAAACCTTGATACCCTTATGCACATCATACAATTTCACATTGCCCTTTAAAACAGCTTTCGTAACAACAACAACAACAACAACAGCAACAACAAACAAAAATGATTACTTTGTGGACTTCGTATAACTAATTTCTCCATACAGGGAAACGTGGTGAACAACGCTAACCAGGTATCTCCCTATTTCGTTCTCCATGCCATGAGCGACTTCCTGGCATTGCGGGCCTCTACATTGCAATGCTGTTCAGTGGCTCTCTCAGCACTCTGTCTTCAGGTATATACTGGAATATAAAAGCAGCTTGCTATTTTAACGATAAACGATAAAGATGAATGTATACCTCGTATTCTCGCATCAGTGCAGGGACGCACCGACTGTACATCATTTATCTCCCAGCAGGCCATTTCATTCAAAGTCATTCGCAACTGTATGGGAAGGGGGTGGTGGGGGTGTCGGGGGCGAGCATAATATAGTACACAAGCCTGTTAGGATTTTCGTACTAACACTCTGACAAGATTATTCTTTACCTTTAGCTGGGTATTCATTCATACCTGAGTCAAGTGAGGAAACTACACTTGTGTCAACCGTGGGGCATGAACTGGGGCATGAACCGGGGCATAAACCGGGGCATGAACCGGGGCATGAACCGGTGCCGTCGTGATTACCAGCTCACAGCACGATGGTTCAGCTACAATGCCTCATTTACATCGTATTCAACTTGTACGTACTTCTTAACTGCCTTTCACTGCTCGGTGGTCCAGAGGCAAGGTGTCGGCCTCTCAACCAAAAGGTAGTGGGCTCGATCCCCGTCGACGGTTGGAACATTTTTCCGAGTTTTTTCAAATCTACCCCCCCCCCCCCCCATACTGATTCAGGTAGGTGGATCGACACCTAGTCCCATTTGGAGACAGACGATAAAATGGAGGTCCCGTGTACAGATCACAACACTCTGGGCACGATAAAGATCCCTTGGCTGTTTACAGGGCAGCCCGTGCAAAATAGAAAATAAATAAAAATAAAAAATTCTACCAACAATCCCGAGATCACTTAGTTGTGGACGTGGGTAAATCAAATCAAATCAAAAATAAAATCAAAACTTTTGTTGGTGTGATAAACGACATCAAGTGACAACTCCACAAAGAGAAACAGAGAGAACACGTGACGTTTCGAGTATAACCCTTCATCAGACAATGAATGAGAAATATCTACATGCTTATACATACATCATACAGTATGATCTCAGACGGAGCAACAGAAAGACAGAAGGAAGAAAAGGCGGGTAGCGAGGAGATGAATAAAGAAAGGAAGACTGTGATGATAAGAATGAGTAGAAGCGAAAAGGGGGAATAGAGGAGGTGGGCCTGGATAGGAGAAGTCACAGAGCGAAAGACAGAAGACTAAAGAATAAGAGATTAAAGTTTAGAAATAGAAGAGAGAGAGAGAGAGAGAGAGAGAGAGAGAGAGAGAGAGAGAGAGAGAGAGAGAGAGAGAGAGAGAGAGAGAGAGAGAGAGAGAGAGAGAGAGAGAGAGAGAGAGAGAACACACACACACACACACAGAGACACACACACAGAGACACAGACACAGACACAGACACAGACAGAAAGACAGACAGACAAAACTCAGTGAGAGAAAGAAGGAGGAGGAGGTTATATCTGAAACGTCACATGTTTTTGGCGTAGTTATCACTTATTGCCGTTCATCACTTTTGACTACACTCTACTGTGGCTTCTTCATGCTATACCTGGGTTTATGATAATATTATTCTTGCGTCATGGACTGGCTGACTTGACGTAGATTCTGGAATGGACTGTTGAGAAGTATGTTTCATTTGATTTGATTTTACCCACATCCATAACAAAACTGGTGTTCGGGAGTTTTGGTGAATTTTTGTAGTTTTGCCCGGACTGCCCTGTAAACAATACAGGGATCTTAAACGTGCACAGAGTGTATTGATCTGCACACGGGCCTCCTTTTAACGGCCGTCTCCGATGAGACTAGGTGTCCATTCATCTACCTGGACCAGGTGGGTAGATTTTTTCTCGAAAAACTCGAGAAAGTTTATCAACCATCGGTTGGGCTCGAACCTCGTAACTGTAAGATGTAGAGACTTGAGGTTTGAATCCTGTCATAGCTTGGTTTTTTCACATATAAAATACCATTCAATTTTAGTAAAGCTGAACTAAGACCTAGTTTCAATGAAGCTGAACAACAGCCAAAAACCCATTACCAATGGACGTGTCTCATTAGCATTCGAGGTACTTTTGTGCAGGCCTTCAAATTAATTCAGCCCAAAAAACTCTAAATGGATGACACAAAGGAGATTGAAGGTCTATGACGAATAAAACCCTCATATTATATATTTATATACAAGACACGCACCCGCACACACACACACACACACACACACACACACACACATACGTATACATATATATATATATATATATATATATATATATATATATATATATATATATATAATATATATATATATATATATATATATATATATAGTTCGTTCTTTGTATATATAACTAGTTCGTTCTTTGTCTGTGTTTGTCTCTCTGTCTCACTGTCTCTGTCATGTCTGTCTGTGTATCTGTCTGTACATCTCTCTCTCTCTGTCTCTGTCTCTGTCTCTGTCTCTCTCTCTCTCTCTCTCTCTCTCTCTCTCTCTCTCTCTCTCTCTCTCTCTCTCTCTCTATATATATATATATATATATATATATATATATATATATATATATATATATATATATATATATATATATCTTTCTCTCTGTGTGTGTGTCTGGCTTTCACCTCCTCTATGTTTCTATCTCTGTCTCTGTCCGTCTGTCTGTCTCCCCTTCCCCTCTCTTATA
>JAXRKP010000279.1:40000-47500 GCA_037039925.1 Doris montereyensis
AGAAATATACACATGTACATCCATAAAGCACCAATCCCTTAACACGGGTTTCGGAACACGGCCTACAGGTTACATGGCCTTTACAGAAAGCCAGAAAGCAGAGCGGAAAATCTCTGTGTAAGTTGGAGGAATAAAGAGTTGTACAATTTCTAATTTACCCGACAAAGAATTCCATATAGGTGGGGCCGAAAAGGAGAAGGAATGTTCGAGAAATTTTGTTATATAGGGAACATTCTTGTCAGCTGCAAGGATTGTGATGATCTAACAGATATATTAACTTTTTGCAGCCGGATTCCTTACTTTGCCGGAGCTTACTTTTATTCTACTGTAAAAAAATAATCCATTTATTTTTATGTAATTTAACTAATTTCATATAGAAATGCTGAATAAAGTCTCACCTATTTGGTGCCATATTGCAGACAAGATAATATAACGGTGGCTATTTTTACGTTTTCTTGTTACTCTTTTTATTCTTGTATGTTTGTTTGTGTGTTCGTTTTTTCTTAAGAGAAAGAACCCCAACGAAGTCACAAAAATGACTTCCAGACCCCCTGTAAGTCATCAACTTCCGTAAAACTTATGTAAAATGCATTCATTTCATGATTACATTTTCAATTGGCTTTCATGGAATATACGGGGTATCTAAAAAAATTAACCATACAAAAGGCTGTAACTCTTTTTTTAAATCGTTCAAATTAAAGAAAACTTGATAACAGTCAACGCCATTCTATGTAGAAACGGGGTAGAAAATTTGAATTTGAAACTGGGACTCATATTGAGATAGTAGGGAATTGAAACCAATCTCTAAAATTCGAACATTTGAAAATTGATGTGATGAGCAAAGCCAATCAAAGCACTGAATATCGAAACAGAACTCACAAGAAAAGTAAGTGTTAGTTGGGGGGGGGGAAGCAATAAAGATCTAAAACTCACTTTATTCCTAGTTCTATACTCCTCCAATTGTATCTCTTATAATAATAATAATAATAATAATTGTTTGATTCTATTTTTATTAGTTTTGTTAATTTTGTTGGTGGTTGTCCAATTGCACCTGGGTCCAAGAAACACTATGTCGCGTCTAGCATTGCTATGATTCGAATCCTGGACCCCATGTCCCAAAGTCCGGCAACCAAAGCGCTACTACTAGGCTACCGAAGTCACTATTATTTTGTAGACCAGACAAACAGTGTAAATGTGCACTCACTATCACTGGTTCCTCCTGTCCTTGTGCAATGTGCCTGTAGCATGATGATGTGTACATACACAGTAGGAGCGCACAATAAACACTGCTCAAGTGCTCGCATGTTGATCTCCTTTATATTGGCGGCACGCGGGAGTTCGAGAAATATACAACGTCACAGAAGGCACCAACCACGCTCCAAAGTGACCAGCAATAGCATAGAGAAAATGAACTAAAATAATTAGATCTAGATTACAAAGGATCAACTTACCACAACTACAATCACATTTTTGAACACACTAATCTACACCAACAATGGAATGGGACGGGATGCAGTAAGTTACATTCGAGCTATATAAAATCGAACTTTATTCAAGCCTCTACGTTCTTCCTAATTTCGAATCCACGACCTCATGGTCACAAATTCGGCAATCTAAACCACTAAACTACCAACGTCACTATAATAATAGTGCAATAACGTTATGTTACCCACAGACTACCAACCCCACTACAATAATAGTGCAATAACGTTATGTAACCTCCAGTCTACCATCACCATTATAATAACAATAGTGCAGTAACTTTATGTAACCCCCAGTATACCAACGCCACTATAATAATAATAGTGCAATAACGTTATGTAACCCTCAGACTACCAACCCCACTACAATAATAGTGCAATGACGTTATGTAACCCCCAGTATACCAACGCCACTACAATAATAATAGTGCAATGACGTTATGTAACCCTCAGTATACCAACGCCACTATAATAATAGTGCAATAACGTTATGTAACCCTCAGACTACCAACCCCACTACAATAATAGTGCAATGACGTTATGTAACCCTCAGTATACCAACGCCACAATAATAATAGTGCAATAACGTTATGTAACCCTCAGACTACCAACCCCACTACAATAATAGTGCAATGACGTTATGTAACCCCCAGTATACCAACGCCACTATAATAATAATAGTGCAATGACGTTATGTAACCCTCAGACTACCAACGTCACTATAATAATAATAGTGCAATGACGTTATGTAACCTCAGACTACCAACGTCACTATAATAATAGTGCAATGACGTTATGTAACCCTCAGACTACCAACCCCACTATAATAATAGTGCAATGACGTTATGTAACCCTCAGACTACCAACGTCACTATAATAATAGTGTAATAACGTTATATAACCCCCAGTCTACCAAACCCCCAGTCTACCAACGCCACTACAATAATAGTGTAATAACGTTATGTAACCCCCAGTCTACCAAACCCCCAGTCTACCAACGTCACTATAATAATAGTGTAATAACGTTATGTAACCCCCAGTCTACCAAACCCCCAGTCTACCAACGCCACTACAATAATAGTGTAATAACGTTATGTAACCCCCAGTCTACCAAACCCCAGTCTACCAACGTCACTATAATAATAGTGTAATAACGTTATGTAACCCTCAGTCTACCAAACCTCCAGTCTACCAACGTCACTATAATAATAGTGTAATAACGTTATGTAACCCCAGTCTACCAACATCACATATAATAATAGTGAAATAACGTTATGTAACCCCAGATTACCAATGCCACTACAATATGAGTACAATAACGTTATGTAACCCCAGACTACCTACGTCACTACAATAATAGTGTAATAACGCTATGTAACCCCCAGTCTACCTACGTCACTACAATAATAGTATAATAACGCTATGTAACCCCAGACTACCTACGTCACTACAATAATAGTGTAATAACGCTATGTAACCCCCAGTCTACCTACGTCACTACAATAATAGTGTAATAACGCTATGTAACCCCCCGACTACCAATGCCACTATAATAATAGTGTAATAACGCTATGTAACCCCCAGTCTACCTACGTCACTACAATAATAGTGTAATAACGCTATGTAACCCCAGACTACCTACGTCACTACAATAATAGTGTAATAACGCTATGTAACCCCCCGACTACCAATGCCACTATAATAATAGTGTAATAACGTTATGTAACCCCAGACTACCAATGCCACTACAATAATAGTGCAATAACGTTATGTAACCCTCAGACTACCAATGCCACTACAATAATAGTGCAAATAACGTTATGTAACCCTCAGACTACCAATGCCACTACAATAATAGTGCAATAACGTTATGCAGCCTACCAACGCCACTATAATAATATTGTAATAACGTTATGTAATCCCCAAACTACCAACGCCACTAATAACGTTATGTAACCCCACAAATACCAACACCACTATAATAATAGTGCAATAACGTTATATAACCCCCAAACTACCAACGCCACTATAATAATAGTGCAAATAACGTTATGTAACCCCAAAATACCAACACCACTATAATAATAGTGCAATAACGTTATGTAACCACCAGTCTACTCAACGCCACTATAATAATAGTGCAATAACGTTATGTAACCCTCAGACTACCAACACCACTATAATAATAGTGCAATAACGTTATGTAACCCCCAGACTACCAACGCCACTATAACAATAGTGCAATAACGTTATGTAACCCTCAGTCTACCAACACCACTATAATAATTGTGCAATAACGTTATGTAACCCTCAGTCTACCAACACCACTATAACAATAGTGCAATAACGTTATGTAACCCCAGGCTACCAACGCCACTATAATAATAATAGTGCAATAACGTTATGTAACCCCAGACTACCAACACCACTATAATAATAGTGCAATAACGTTATGTAACCCCCAGACTACCAACGCCACTATAACAATAGTGCAATAACGTTATGTAACCCTCAGACTACCAACACCACTATAACAATAGTGCAATAACGTTATATAACCCCCAGTCTACCAACACCACTATAACAATAGTGCAATAACGTTATGTAACCCTCAGTCTACCAACACCCCTATAATAATTAGTGCAATAACGTTATGTAACTCCCAGTCTACAAACACCACTATAACAATAGTGCAATAACGTTATGTAACCCCCAAACTACCAACGCCACTATAATAATAGTGTAATAACGTTATGTGTCTACAAACACCACTATAATAATAGTGCAATAACGTTATATAACCCCCAAACTACCAACTTCACTATGATAATAGTGTAATAACGTTATGTGACCCCCAGTCTACCAACTCCACTATGATAATAGTGTAATAACGTTATGTAACCCCAAACTACGAACTTCACTATGATAATAGTGTAATAACGTTATGTAACCCCAGTCTACAACACCACTGTAATAATAGTGTAATAACGTTATGTAACCCCAAGTCTACCAACGCCACTATAATAATAATAGTGCAATAACGTTATATAACCCCAGTCTACCATCACCATTATAATAATAATAGTGCAATAACGTTATATAACCCCCAGTCTACCAACGTCACTATAATAATAGTACAATAACGTTATGTAACCCCAGTCTACCAAGTCACTATAATAATAGTACAATAACATTATGTAACCCCAGTCTACCAACGTCACTATAATAATAATAGTGCAGTAACGTTATGTAACCCCAGTCTATCAACGCCCCTATAATAATAGTACAATAACGTTATGTAACCCAGTCTATCAACGCCCCTATAATAATAGTGCAATAACGTTATGTAACCCCAGTTTATCAACGCCCCTATAATAATAGTGCAATAACGTTATGTAACCCCAGTCTATCAACGCCCCTATGATAATAGTACAATAACGTTATGTAACCCCCAATCTATCAACGCCACTATAACAATAGTGCAATAACGTTATGTAACCCCAAACTATCAACGCCACTATAACAATAGTGCAATAACGTTATGTAACCCCAGTCTATCAACGCCCCTATAACAATAGTACAATAACGTTATGTAAGTCCCAGGCTACGAACGCCCCTATAACGATAGTGCAATAACGTTATGTAACCCCAGTCTATCAACGCCCCTATAACAATAGTACAATAACGTTATGTAAGTCCCAGACTACGAACGCCCCTATAATAATAGTTCAATAACGTTATGTAACCCCAGTCTACCAACTCCACTATAATAATAGTGCAATAACGTTATGTAACCCCAGTCTATCAACGCCCCTATAACAATAGTGCAATAACGTTATGTAACCCCCAGTCTACCAACGCCCCTATAATAATAGTGCAATAACGTTATGCAACCCTCAGTCTACCAACGCCACTATAATAATAATGCAATAACGTTATGTAATCCTCCAGTCTACCAACACCCCTATAATAATAGTGCAATAACGTTATGTAACCCCAGTCTACCAACGCCACTATAATATTAGTGCAATAACGTTATGTAACGCCCAGTCTACCAACGCCACTATAATAATAGTGTAATAACGTTATGTAACCCTAAACTACTAACACCACTATAATAATAGTGCAATAACGTTATGTAACCACCAGTCTACCAACGCCCCTATAATAATAGTGCAATAACGTTATGAAACCCCTGTCTACCAACGCCCCTATAATAATAGTGTAATAACGTTATGTAACCCCTAAACTACTAACACCACTATAATAATAGCGTAATAACGTTATGTAACCCCAGTCTACAACACCACTGTAATAATAGTACAATAACGTTATGTAACCACCAGTCTACCAACGCCCCTATAATAATAGTGCAATAACGTTATGTAACCCTAAACTACTAACACCACTATAATAATAGTGTAATAACGTTATGTAACCCCCAGTCTACAACACGACTGTAATAATAGTGTAATAACGTTATGTAACCCCAGTCTACAACACCACTGTAATAATAGTGTAATAACGTTATGTAACCCCAATCTACCAACGTCACTATAATAATAGTGCAATAACGTTATGTAACCCCCAGTCTACCAACGCCACTATAATAATAGTGTAATAACGTTATGTAACCACGAGTCTACCAACGCCCCTATAATAATAGTGCAATAACGTTATGTAACCACCAGTCTACCAACGCCCCTATAATAATAGTGCAATAACGTTATGTAACCACCAGTCTACCAACGCCCCTATAATAATACTGCAACCCTCAGTCTACCAAACCACTATAATAATAATAATAGTGCAATAACGTTATGTAACCCCCAGTCTACCAACGTCACTATAATAATGGTATAATAACGTTATGCAACCCTCAGTCTACCAAACCACTATAATAATAATAGTGCAATAACGTTATGTAACCCTGGTCTACCAACGCCACTATAACAATAATAGTGCAGTAACGTTATGTAACCCCGAGTCTACCAACGTCACTATAATAATAATAGTGCAGTAACGTTATGTAACCCCCAATCTACCAACGCCACTATAACAATAGTACAATAACGTTATGTAACCCCAGTCTATCAACGCCCCTATAATAATAGTACAATAACGTTATGTAACCCCAATCTATCAACGCCCCTATAATAATAGTACAATAACGTTATGTAACCCCAAATCTACCAACGCCACTATAATAATAGTGCAATAACGTTATGTAACCCCAAGTCTACCAACGCCCCTATAATAATAGTGCAATAACGTTATGTAACCCCAAATCTACCAACGCCAGTATAATAATCGTGTAATAACGTTATGTAACCCCCAGTCTACCAAGGCCACTATAATAATAGTGCAATAACGTTATGTAACCCCAAGACTACCAACACCACTATAATAATAGTGCAATAACGTTATGTACTACCAACGCCCACGCGTAATAGTGCAATAACGTTATGTAACCAGTCTAACCCCACTATAATAATAGTGCAATAACGTTATGTAACCCCAAACTACCAACGCCACTATAATAATAGTGCAATAACGTTATGTAACTCCCAGTCTACCAACGCCACTATAATAATAGTGCAATAACGTTATGTAACCCCAAGACTACCAACGCACTATAATATTAGTGCAATAACGTTATGTAACCCCCAAGACTACCAACCCCACTATAATAATAGTGCAATAACGTTATGTAACCCCTCAGTCTACCAACGCCACTATAATAATAGTGCAATAACGTTATGTAACTCCCAGTCTACCAACGCCACTATAATAATAGTGCAATAACGTTATGTAACTCCCAGTTTACCAACGTCACTATAATAATAGTGCAATAACGTTATGTAACTCCCAAGACTACCAACACCACTATAATAATAGTGCAATAACGTTATGTAACCCTCAGTCTACCAACGCCACTATAATAATAGTGCAATAACGGTATGTAACCCCCCAACTACCAACGCCACTGTAAAATAGTGCAATAATGATATGTAAATTA